>NCQT01096774.1:16347-26981 GCA_002740465.1 Stenocereus thurberi
ATCTTGTAACATCCCTAGGCCTACGGCCAGAAGCATTACGTTTTCTTACTTCTTACCTAATTTCTAGGCATAACTGACCGAGTTTTCCCTAAAAACCGACCGTTTCCAGGCTAAAAGCCTTATAATAAACCCCTACAATTAGCGAAAGTGTAAAGAATTCTAAAATAAGCTCAATGGCTACATGGCGGAGTTCATAACTTAATAAGCAACTCGCTTGGAGTACATCAAACAATATAGATCATTAATAAACAAGAAATGAAACGTACAACTCAACGGTTCACACAGCCAGAGCACTGGGGGTTTGCATCCCAAAGTGTAGACAGCTTCAGTTTAAAGAACAACTGGCTAATAAGATGGTTGGCTCACATGGCCATATAGAGAGACCTTTAAATAATATGCATTGCATGAACTAAGGCACTTAGTTAACATACGTTTATAAAACTAGGAATACATCATATTACATCTTTTAAAAAGTACATCTACTTCTATAAGTGCACACGTGACACCTTATCAAGCAAGGGTAGACTCCGACTTAGCACTTGTAAATTGACTTCACCTATCCCAGTGAAAACCCGGGGAAAAGGGGGAAAGGGTAATGGGATGCGCAACCACACGCTTAGTGAGTATTCTCCAACTCCTTAAAACCAAAACTGTTGCAGGCAATAAGGCCAATAGTAATCATATATCATGCATTTATACTTTACTATCATATTAGGCGATCATAGTCCCCAAGGACGGATTGTTACTCATGAATTTCATTCTAGCCACTCAAACTCATTTGTAGGCCCCTCAATAACCAAATCTCTTTAAAACCAAGCACTCAAGCACATAACAGGCAATGAAAACTGTACACTAAATGTTCTTTCATAGGTGATGCACATTCAAAGCTTAAATGCTTGATTCATTCGGGACATAGTCACGGCTTACTTTAATTTTCATTCAAACACTCATTCATAAAAGTAAGCACAAGATATGCATAGAGATCTTCCTATATTCTTTTCGAACGACAGAGAATTTCGTTAATTCTGAACTATAGGACATGTGATATAACACGTGATTTATGCCTTGTCTATCCATTTCACGTACATGAAATTCTTAAAAACATGGAGTAGAGATTATGCAAGGAGCTTTCTTTCACAAAACATGCATATTTAAACTCATATGCTCGATGCATTACAACGATATAGCCATGCTGTGCTTGAAATTTCATTCATACTGTGCTAGAATCTTAATCACATGATATGCACAAAAATCCTTGTTTCTTTTTCGAAAAACACTTTACTTAGCATCTTTTGGCTCATAGAAACTCCTTTCTTAGCCTCTTGAGGTCATATTCTTTAAAAAAAAATCTCTTTCATAATGGTCCTCTAATGACCCTTAAAAACTGTTCGAATCTCATTCGAACTGGCCTCTTAATGGCCCTTAAAACTTTATTTCTTTCTAAAATACTTAGAATGGCGGAACATCAACTATTTTTCTTACTTATTATAAAAATACTCTTGGCAAAAGATCTCATAAGGTGCTAATTTAGGGGAGATCATCACTTGCCCTATGTGAGGCCATCACTCGCACATCAATTATCCCTGGGGTATAACATATTTAGAGCATTACTCTCGTTAGAGTCTTCTAGGGTCCCAACTTCTGGGTCTAGCTCCCCAGGCATTAGGGTTGCCGCGAACCAGGCCTACTTATTAATCATTTAACCACTCAAGCACTAAGCTTAGCCAATCAAAAACATATGGCTCTAGCAGCTAATAAGTCTGCTATCTCTTGTAGCAAAACCATTCATCATGCAACGCACTCATTTAAAATTCTTTAGGGATTCCCCTGTTCTACTCCCAACTAAAAACTGTACTTGTATAGTTAAAATGGGTCATCGTTCACTAATAGTTATTGCTAATATCATTTCAAACCCTAAAAAGGACATTCCTTTTTCAAAACCTCACCCTCACACACCTGATGCAACTTGATGACATAAGGGAAAGGGGTTTATACGTAACATATTCAAACACTTTATAATTCAATTTGATAGAATAAGTCACATATGTCCCTGCAATCCACACGATTGCGGTTAAACACAACCCAGACTCGCTCCTTACACAACACCAATCACAAAGAACCCCAAAACTCTCATTAGTTCAACTCCAAGCCATCCGACTACCATTTCTGTTTTCAATTCTGTAACCATACCATATTATCATAAACGTCAGAATGAAGTAGCTACGTGTAAACTTACCGAGTGAGTAACAACCATCCAGCGGCTCATTACAGAAAAATATATGAACACATATATATATATATACATATATATATATATATATTTACGTTGCATTGACTCAAATGAAGTACTTAATGAACTGAAACAACGAATAGGGCGTGAAACTAGCTTGTGTTCATATGTCACAATTAGAAAGTAAGCATGCCAAGTTCAAGTCATTTTTATGCATAATTTCACTAACTCAACAAGCATCAATCCAAAGTAATAAGCATGCCCAATTCGTGTGATTTTTAAAGCATAGTTTAGTCACGTTAAGGCTTACATATATGTTTTAACTAACTAAGGTTAATAGGTTGTTTTCAAGGTCATTTTCAAACTTAAATTAATTAACTTGACATGCATAAGTTCGAAGCGTTTTTGTTTTGTTTCGAAGCTAATTTCAACCATGAATTAGTTAATTTAACGGGCGTCGTTTCGAAACATTCTGAGGTTATTTCAAAGCCACTTATAAACATTGATTAACTAAACCAACATATATCAATTCGAAGCCATTTTCAAGCATTAATTGACTAAACCAACATATATCAATTCAAAAAATCGTTAGGTTATTTCGAAGTCACTTTCAAGCGTGAACTAACTAAACATAACATACATTGATTTAGGGCAATCTTTGGCATAGAAATCAGTCCAATTCGTCTGACCAATTCTAAACTAACATGCATCGATTTAAACCGAATTCAGCTGAAATAGAACATGCATAACCCCAATCAATCTAATTAATCCTAAACTGACATGCATCAAAACTTAAAGGCTAAAATATTTTCAAAATTTCTAATACTTAGGAGGTGAGAAGCACGTACCTCGAATCCAAGCTAAGGACCCAACTTCTTGGCTAATTGGGCAAATTTTCGAGCTGAATTCGGGTCCCAAGCATGCATGGTATTGGTGTTGGTCACTATGATAACCAAACCCTAACCTGACCCTGCTGCCTCTTCCCTTGCTGTTCTTGAGTTTAGGGTGTCAGGCTGTTGTGTAAACTGGTGGTCGTCGGTGCCGCCGCTACCGCCACCATGGTGCTCGACCGGCCCCCTTCTTCCTCTCTCTTTCGTTCATTCTCATAGTCTCTCTCTTTCTTTCTGATTTCGAGTACCAGCACGGAGGTGCATCGTCTCTCGGCCAACCGTCGGCATAGCCACGGTGGACCATTATGCCTTCCTCCCTCTCTCTCTCTCTGGTGTGGCTCGTGGGGCTAGGTAGAAAACCCCTCCCCCCTGGTCGCGATGTTTTTCGGCTGATGAGGGGACTTCGGCCCCCCTTTTGTCTTGTTTTTATTATATATATATTTTTTTCATTTCATTGGCTCTATTGCTACAATGATTCGGCTCCTGATCCCAAATTCGTTAATGCTAAGTCTAGGCTTGGGTTGAAACGTTCTAAAACTGGCGTTCTAACTAAATTCAGGAAACGACTAAATAAATCGAATAACTACTTCGAAGGTGTGAGTTCACATCAACTCAAAACTTTTCTAAATAATCGGTGATAATATTAATAATATGAATAGCGATGAAATATTCTTTTTACTAAAATTATCGTTCACCTAAGCGTGTCAATAATAATTTAAATCATATAATTACTAAAATACGATTTTATGACGAAAAAGGCAATACAACCAACTTAACGTAAAATAGGAAACGCTGGTGTTACATTATTCCCCGCTAAAAGAATCTCGTCCTCGAAATTCCAACCTATGTTCAGTCATACCTAGATGTGCATACACAACTCATACTAGGATCCAAAAATTTCATTTTGCAATCCACTGCATCCATCTGATTGGAAGAAAAAGGCTTATGGTATCCAGTGTCCTCCTCAGCAATCCTCTTCAAGCGTCTCCTCACTCTATTTAGATGCCGAGGGCAAATCGCATAGAAGAGGGGCAAATGAGTTGGCATGAAAAACTATATTAAGCTTATTTTAAAAAGGAACATAGACTTTTAATTATCTAGACTCAATCAACATAGTAATCAACGACTCTAGGTATATGCGTCATTATGAATCGAAATCTAAAGGTAGGACAATTCGGCAGTGACATTTTAAGGTCATACACAAGTAGTCATGAATTCAAGACACTTTTAGGATCGAAACGGTTCACCTGGGGACTTCTATAACACATTAGGGCGACAAGGACATCATATAGCACCGTGTAGCATCACTTAAGCACAATGGCATCGCATAAAATCAGCAATTCAGTATTCTCAAGTCTAGGAATTATAATGATCATGAGCGCGCCTAACACATACGTAGCAAGCAATTTTCAAAAGGAGAACATATGCGCTAACATTTCTATGTCTGTACATCAATCCCAGCTAACTTTTAGGCTTTTCATTCATGACAACTTGTTCAGGACACGTCAAGTTCGTATGAAGGCAGTTAACTTAGTCAGGTTCACTCAAAGGCATGAAGATCTCAGATCACTCTAACGTAAAATCAACTGATCAGGAAGTTACACCATCACACTTAAAGTAATAGAGACATCATATTACATCACATTGACAATAAAGGAACTTGGCATAATATTCGAATTCACATTAACATCACGTAGGGTCTATAACAGAGCACCAAATATTAAGAACCATAAATAGCATGAACTAGCATAACGTGTCGATGAGGACTACTCTGAGAAGGAAATGCTAAGGCAGAATGTGAGTCGATGGTTTTGATAGCGGGGAGGCTGTCCCTAAAGTTCCCCCTTGGGACTGATCGTCCCATAATCATAGATTCACATAAATGAATGGTTATTCTCCTAGATGAATCCTAGGGCCTGTGCGTTATGGCCCCACTATGCTTCTCCTGCACCATTCTTATCAATATGGAAAACAAAGGCAATGTGCGAATGCAAGTTCCTATGGTCACTGTATCATACTTTAAATACATGCGTGTACGGCTATTCAGCTATCGCATGAGATCATAGAATCCGTGGAGTGCAAATAACGACTCAAAGGTCATACCCTCCTATGAATTACAAATGTGAAATCATTTAGTCAATTCCGCCACGCACTTATTCAAACTAAAGCCAACCAAACCCAAAGAAGTGGAATAATTAATTCATAAAACACATAGCTAGTCGTGAATAAAGAACTTAAACAACCATATAAGCTTCAATGGTTTTAGGCTGTATACAATGCTATGACTATGCTTTAAAGCATTCGTGCTCCTAGTAGTGTCCCACGAAAAGACATCTCAGTAAGTATACATGAGTGCAATCCTCATCTAAAACCTAAGGTCGAGATTATACCTCGAGGTTAGCCATTGATCAACCAATAGGGGTATGAACAACGACATTATTGGTCTTACGGAGATACATTGTGGTTTTGCAACACATTTGTCTCAAAAGGCAATTGCGTAAGTCTGACGAACTCCTGGTACAGATGGAAAGGTTCCACCTTCTACTATGGGCAATCTGACTTTTACACTTGTTGTGGTATAGATTGTCGGCCTAAAAGATAACAAGGAGAAGCATGTGGCATAACAATTCCAAAGTCTGTTAGGTTTTCCCTTATATCTCCATTTTAGGTGTATTAGGGTTGATATAGCCAGGACACTATCGATCCTATTTCAAGAATAGCATCTCATGCTGCGATGAGTGTAATGCTTAGCTGATTCGTAAGTAACCGTGGTTTCATGTTAGAAAGCAAGGAAGACTCCTTACGTAAATGACGATTCGGGTTAGGGCCTTGTCTAGGCATTAGTGGCACATACATGAAGGCTAGGAATAACATTTAGGCAACAAACAACTACACTCTACCACAATCACCCATTTTGACATGGCATATACGAAGTTCTCGCTTAGTTCTTTTAGCAATTGAGATTTCACCAAAAAGGAGGTATCATTTAAAAGAACTTTTTAGTCAAGAAAAGGAATGCTTTAGTCACTTACTAACAACTTGCCATGAACACATCAAGCAATGAATGCATATTGATATGTAGGCGTTCAAAACATCAATGTAAAACAAATGCAAGTCTTCAGACGCAACCTTAACAATCAGAAAGGTCTTTAATGTGAAAGAAAAATCTTAACTCCCTATTTAGGAAGGGTCTTAACCTTTAAAGCCTCTATGTTTTAAAAGGAGGATGGTTTAATTGCTTCTAACTCTTTCCCTAGCAACCATTTAGTGCGTCTGTTCACTCCATTATCGGGCCCGAGGAGCAAATCGTACTTTAGGGGCAAGAATGAGCTTGGAATTAATACATTCTCAGTTGTTTGAGTTCAAGCCAGGTGCACTTAAAACTTTTGATTCAAATTGCCAAGGCATATAAGCGAAACAACTTTGATTGAACTAATGCTTAACTCATTCATAAGAATACGAGTTATTCAACTTATACTCTTAGCAATTCATTCATTCATCCAACCAATCAGCTCACTCAGCTGCACACAGCTAACTAAATGCACCAACGTTCACATAAAACTCGCGTTTGCATGCAAAGTAGGCATATATCAGATCATCATGAACACATTCCTAGGCAACTATATGAGATGCAAGACTTAAGTCGCGGCCTATAGTCGTAGGACCTTGCACTGATACCATCTTGTAACAACCCTAGCCCTACGGCCAGGAATGTTACGTTTTCTTGCTTTCTGCCTAATTTTTAGAGCAAAACGTACAGAATTTTCCCTAGAAACTAACAGCTAAAAGCCATACAATAAACCTCTACAATTAGCGGAAGCGTATAGAATTCTAAAGTAAGCTCAATGGCTACACGCTAAAGGTCATAACTCAATGAGTAACTCGCTCGGAGTACATCAAACAATATAGATCATTAATAGAGAAGAAATGAAACGTACAACTCAATAGTTCACACAATCAGAGCACTGGGGGTTTGCATCCAAAAGTGTAGACAACTTAAGTTAAAAAGACAACTGGCTAATAAGATGGTTGGCTTACATGACCATATAGAGCGACCTTTAAAAAATATGCAGTACATGAATTAAGGTACTTGGTTTACAAATGTTTACAAAACTAAGAATACATCATATTACATCTCTTAAAATGTAAATCTACTTCAGTAAGTGCACACATGACACCTTATCAAGCAAGGATAGACTCTGACTTGGCACTTATAAATTGACTTCTACCTGCCATAGTGAAAACCTGGGGAAAAAGGGAAAACGGTAATGGGATGAGCAACCACACGCTCAGTGAGTATTTCCTAACTCCTTAAAACCAAAACCATTGCAGGCAATAATACTAATAGTAGTTACCTATCATGTATTCATACTCTACTACCATATTAGGCGATCATAGTCTCCAAGGATGGATTGTTACCAATAAACTTCATTCTTGCCACTCAAACTTATTTCTAGGTCCCTGAATAACCAAATCTCTTTAAAACCAAGCACTCAAGCACATAAACGGGCAACGGGAACTGTATTCTGAATGTTCTTTCATAGCTTATGCATATTCAGAGCTTAAATGCTTGAGTCATTAGGGGTATAGCCATGCCTTACTTAAATTTTCATTCAAACACTCATTCATAAAAATAAGCACAGGATTTGCACAGAGATCTTCCTATCTTCCTTCTGAAGGATAGAGAATTTCATTAATTCCCAACTATAGGATATGTGATATAACATGTGATTTATGCCTTGTCTATCCATTTCACTTGCAAGAGATGCTTAAACACATAGAGTAGAGATTATGCAAGGGGCTTTCTTTCACAAAACATGCATATTTAAACTCATATGCTCGATGCATTACAAGGATATGGCCATACTGTGCTTGAAATTTCATTCATACTGTACTGAGCATCTTAATCACATGATATGCACAAAAATCCTTCTTTCTTTTTTCGAAAACACTTTACTTAGCCTCTTTAGGATAATAAAAACTCTTTTCTTAGCCTCGTAAAACTTTCTTTCTTTTTGAAATACTTACAATGGTGGAACACCAACTGCTTTTCTTATTTATTATGAAAATACTCTTGGCATAAGATCTCATAATGTGCTAACTTAGGGGAGATCGTCACTCGCCCTAAGTGAAGCCATCACTCACGCATCAATTATCCCCGGGGTATAACATATTTGGACCAATACTCTCGTCAAAGTTTTCTAGGGTCCCCACTTGTGGGTCTAGCTCACTATGCATTAGGGGTTCCCACGAACCGGATCTACTCCCTGATCATTTGTCCACTCAAGCACTAATCTTGGCCAATTAAAAACATATGGCCCTGGCGGCTAACAAGTTTACTGTCTCTTGCGGCGAAATCATTTATCTTACAATGCACTCCTTTTAAAATTCTTTAGGGATTCTCCTATTCTTGCAGGTTCGCTCCCAACTAAAACCTATATTTGCATAGTTAAAATAGGCCAACGTTCGTTAATAGTGATGGCTAATATCATTTCAAACCACGAAAAGAACATTCCTTTTTCAAAGCCTCACCCTCACACACATGATGCAGCTTGATGACATAAGGGGGAGGGATTTACACATGACACATTCAAACACTTCATAATTCAACTTGACAGAATAAGCCACACGTGGCCTCGCAATCCACACGATTGTGGTCAAATACAACCCAAACTCTCTCCTTACACAACACTGACCACAAAGAACCTCAAAACTCCCATTAGTTCAACCTTAAGGCATCTGACTACCATCTCGGTTTTCAATTACATAACCATACCATATCATCATAAAAGTCAGAATGAAAGAGCTACGTGTAAACTTGTCGAGCAAGTAGCAACCATCCAACGGCTCGTTACAAAAAAATATATGAACATATATACAAATGTGTGTGTGTATACTCAAATGAAGTACTTAACAAACTGAAACAACTAATAGGACGTGGAACTAGCTTGCGTTCATATGTCACAATTAGAATGTAAGCATACCAACTTCAAGTCATTTTCAAGCATAATTTCACTAACTTAACATGCATCAATTCCAAGCAATAAGCATGCCCAATTTGTGTTATTTTTAAAGCATAGTTTAGTCACATTAAGGCTTACATATCTATTTTTAAAGCATGCCCAAGGTTATTGGGTCGTTTTCAAAGTCATTTTCAAACTTGAATCAACTAACTTGACATGCATCGGTTCGAAGCCTTCTTGGATTGTTTCGAAGCTACTTTCAACCATGAATTAGTTAATTTGACGGGCATCGTTTCAATACATTCTTAGGTTATTTCAAAGCCACTTATAAACACGGAATAACTAAACTAGCATATATCGATTCGAAACCACTTTCAAGCATTAATTAACTAAACTAACATACATCGATTCAGAGTATTGTTAGATTATTTCGAAGTCACTTTTAGGTATGAACTAACGAAACCTAACATGCATCGATTTAGTGCAATCTTAGGCATAAAAATCAGTCCAATTCGTCTAACTGATTCTAAACTAACATGCATTGATTTAAGCCGAATTCAGCTGAAATAGAACTTGCATAATCCCAATCAATCTAATTAATCCTAAACTGACATGCATCACAACTTAAGGGCAAAAATGTTTTTGAAATGACTAATATTTAGGAGGTGAGAAACAGCTTGAATCCAAGCTAACGACCTAACTTCTGGGCTAATTGGGCAATTTTTCGAGCTGAATTCGCATCCTAAGTATGCGTGGCATTGGCGTTGGTCACTGTGATAGCCAAACCCTAACCTAACCCTGCTTCCTCTTCCCTTGCTGCTCTTGAGTTCAAGGCATCGGGTCGTGCCTGTTGTACAAACCAACGGTCGCCGGTGTAGCTCCCGCCGCCGCCGCCGTGCTCGGCCGGCCCCCTCCTCTCTCTCTTTTGTTCATTCTCACAGTCTCCCTCTCTCTCTTTCTGATTTCGACTGGTCGCGGGGGAGGTCACGAACGGTCGTCGGTGTGGAGGTGCATCGACTGCTGACCAGCCACGGGCGTAGTTGTGGCGCATCGTCGCGCCTCCCTCCCTCCCTCTCTCTCTCTGGTGTGGTTCATGGGGCTGGGCAGAGAACCCCCCTTCCCCTGGTCGCGATTTTTTCGGCTGATGAGGGGGCTTCGGCTCCCCTGTTGTCTAGTTTTTATTATATATATATTTTTTCGTTCCATTGGCTCCATTGCTACAACGATCGGTTCCTGATACCAAATTCGTTAATCCTCAGCCTAGGTTTGGGTTGAAATGTTCTAAAACTAGCGTTCTAACTAAATTCAGGAAACGCCTAAATAAATCGAATAATAACTTGGAAGGTGTGAGTTCACATCAACTCAAAACCTCTCTACATAATCGACGACAATATTAATAATACGAATAGCGACAACATATTCTTTTTAATAAAATTATCGTTCACCTAAGCATATCAGTAATAATTTAAATCATATAACCACAAAAATATGATTTTTTGATTAAAAAGGTAGTACGACTAGCATAACGTAAAATAAGAAACCTGGATATCA
>NCQT01096793.1:1105-14092 GCA_002740465.1 Stenocereus thurberi
TAGTTATTAGAGTTAAATTATTTTAGGATGTAAACCACAGTGCTCCTGATGTGCAATACATCGAGGTGTATCTTCAATTCTTTCTTTTTGCTTAGGCTAATGATTTGTGTACTCTAAGTGTATCACCCATAGAGATGGTTTCTCCAGCATATAGTCGTTAAGTTTATACAAGAGTTTCCCGCTTACTTTTATTTATTTATTTTTGTACAGGCATTAGTGTAAGGCTATAAGCCTAGGACTTACGATCAAGTTTAAGGTGGAGCTCTTCGTGTTTTGCTCCAGAAGTTAAGAAATCACTAAAATTTCTAACCCTAGGGGTGGGTTGTTGCAAATGATATGAAAGTAAGGTCCTATGACAATAGGTTGCAACCTTAGTCTTGCATTTCATATAGTGATCTAGGTACTTCATATTTGACCATATGATACACGACATACCTTTTGAGTGTAAGTTTGGTATATTAGTTGATTTAACTAATTGTTTATTGTGTAATTTGAGCAAATCAAACTGATTGATTAAAGTTATTAGAGTATAAGTTAGATAACTTGTGCTCTCACAGGTTACTTGCGTGTTGGCTCTATTAGTAATTATTTTTGTGCATGCACCTTTGACAAATTAGTTGAAGGTATGTTAGTTTTGAGCAAAGTGGGTTGGAGATAGCTAATTCTAAACCCTTTCTTTGCACTTGTGTGTGATTTATTGCTGTTGCCCTATGACAGAGAGCAGACATACCAAAAGGTTGGCAGAGAAGAGGTTAGAAATCATTAAACCATTTTNNNATTGTGAAATCCATAGATTTTGGAATGTTAAATCCTTTTCTAATTATTGAATTAGGATATGCTCTTACATCAGAAGACTAACATTTATTCTGTGATAATGCATAAGTTTTGATTTATAAGTATACGTTCCTTTACACAATCCAAAGTTGTTTTGTGGGTATACATGGGTTGTCTATGTCACTAGATTTAATTAATGCTGAACTACTAAGAAAGCCATTAGAGATCATTTTTCATGTTTGGATGTCCTACTAGATGGCACCTTTAAATTTGTGAATTCTGAATTATTTAAAGAAATTAAGTGAAATTTTCATTTGTATTTGCACTAATTTAGGTAATAGTGGTGCACTCCTACCGACCATTGCATAATTGTTGTCCTCATTACCCCGTCCTATGGTCATTACTGCCTAAAGAATGTTCTCGTGATTCTATGTATGGCCGATTTTGTTTATATGATGTATTTCCTCCTTTCTGTCACACAATTGTGACTATTACTAAGCCACCCAAATGCTATGGTATCTGAGACATGGACCACTATTCGTGTTGTGGGGTTGGTAATATTTTTGTTAGGTTGAGGTCTAATGCTCTAAAAAAGAAGATAGTAGAAAGAACCTGGTAGACTTTGGGATGGTCATACCGTATATACCTTATACTAGGTTGGATGATCCATACATTAGCAATACATTCCTAAGCATTGATGCAAAGTTTGAAAGCCAGAACTCTCTATGGGTGGTTGAAGCACCCTTCCTCAGTATGAATCCTTAAAGTACCCACCACCCCTAATGGGAAGGATGTGTCTAATGAACCATCTAGGCATTCTTTTGACCTTAGGTTGCAAACTAGGGTTTATGCTCACATGTAGTCACCTACATATCTTCATGTGTAACAATGCCATGAGCCTGTGTGTTATAGAGTGTCAATATAGCATTATGTGCAATACAAAGCTCATAGGAGCTTATATGGTTACTTGGATTTGGTATAAAATAGTCATGGATGGATTTTGTGAGTGAATTGCTAAGTAAATGAATTTCTTCATTGTTGTTTAGCTTAAATCTATTATGCATGTGGCTGAATTGGCTGAATGATTTAACTTATGTGGCTTATTGCATGATATCATCATCGAGTCATTATTTGCATTACATGGCTTATGATGTATGGCCAATGGAATAAGTGGTTGTATACGCATATATTTAGTATAGGATCTAGTGACTGTAAGTGCATTCACATGTGTTTACCATTGTATATTTCATGGTTGGCAAGGGTGGCATGCTAGTGCACCAAGATCATAGTTGAATTCTTTACTCGAAACTCGATGATGTATTCGGTGTGTTGGTGGTCATATTGGAGTCTTTGCTGCATCAATTGATCATCGAATTGTGAAACATAGATGTTAATGTGATTGATCAAAGCGCTTGATCTGGTATGGATTGGTTATGCCTTGTTATATACGTATGATATCCTTATGGAGGTCCTAAGGGCTTATAGTAATGTCTATGAGTATGTCATTCTACTTCCATGTTTCCATGACTTAGAGATAAACAGTCCCATGTGGAGACCCTATTGTAGAACTTTCAATAAGCTAAGCCATTGTGATTACCTTATCTGCTTGTTCTTCTTTTAACTAAGCATTCTGGCTAAATATGTTCTATTTTGCTAATTGTATTCATGAGAATTACATGAGGCATTAGCCTAAGAGCTGTGAGTAATTGTGCTACTAACCCCATGCTACTTGTCACCTTGTATTCCATAACCTATAAGATCTAGAAGCCTCTTTGATAGTGACCCACCCCTGAAATAGTCTATTTCGGGTAGCCAAATTAGTGGCCAATATATAAATGCATTGTTGTATATAATGACCTTATACCAATCCAAACTCTACCCAAAAGAAGTCACAATCTCCTCCAAAGCAACTTGTGTATAGGAGATGTACTGAAGCTATTCTGCCCAACAGCCTATATCCTTATTAGGCGCTTTCCCGGGCTGTTACTTTGCTTGCTAATTGATAATTCCATGTATCATCCCTAGTAATATGCAAGCCTTTTATATGTGACATTGGCTGATACTGCTTATTCTCAGAGTGTTGACATGTCGTTCCTTTTTGATGTCATTGTGGGCTTGTGTGTCACCTTGCATGTTTTTGCTATTGGTGTGATGCTATGTGATGCAATTGATGCCATACTATTATCTATTGATATGGACCTGGCCTGATTGGCTTGATTCTAAAATGATTCAACTTCTTCATGCTTTAAAATAAAATTTTAATCTGAGTTCCCTATCCACAGTTGTACAATTGATTGTTATAGATGAAAAGCCCTTAAATGGTAGCTCATGTCTATATATAAGCATAGAGTGCTGGTTCCAGTGCTGGTATTACTTAGATATAAATTTGAAAGTTGGTGTTTATAACAAGTTTAATGCAGTTATCCATGCCAACTCATTTTGCCATCATATATGTGATTTGCCCTCAGCCACTTTTAATAAAGTGAGTAGATGCCTAAAGGCAGTTCATGAGGAGGAGATTAGATACCATAAACTTTATTTTCTATTTTGAAAGATTTATCTTATCTAGTAATGCGGGGCGGTTTGAATTCTTTTGCTCTTCTTGTGTCGTTTTATATGGTTGTACTATGTTTATATGTATTTTACGTTACACCTTACCATAAACTTTAAAGTTTTGAGCACGCTAATTTTACAAGGGGGAGGAGTAATAGTCGTAACAAATTTACCAGAAAGCTTCAGAAATAGTTATAGGCATTATCTTTTATTGTGTTTTACTTATAGATGTGATTGATTGGATAGAAGATCACTTCTACTGTTTAGCCAAGAATTGGATTTCGACAACCCAAATCTATAAACCAACCCACAATTTCCCCATGTTTGAGTTCAAGATTAAAAAAATAGAAAATAAAGTCAAAAAGAGGGATGGAGACCGCTCTTGTTTAGTACTTAGCCAGCATAAAGAGGGAGTTCGCGATCTTCCTTCCACCTACTAGCCCACACAGAGAGAAGAACAAGAGAGGGTGTGAGGACAGCAGAGGAGGAATAGTAGCGTTATCAGTAAGGATGTGAGCGAGGAGGATACTGAGGCATTGCACTTAGAAGGCAAGGTGAGAAGGGAAGTCGCTAAGCCTACCCTAGACCTACGACCACCAACAGTGAATAGAGAGAGACTGTGGAAGCAAGAGGATGAGACAGTTGGAGATTCAAAGCGAGGAAGGAAAAGACGACCAAAACTAACTGTGGCAACAACTTGGGAGGAAGTGGAAGGCTAGGACTTGTTTATAATTTAGTTTATTGGCTTTTATACTTAAAAATTCATGGCATTATTTCATGTGTAATTTCTTGATAATGTTTT
This sequence comes from Stenocereus thurberi, assembly GCA_002740465.1. Taxonomy (NCBI): domain Eukaryota; kingdom Viridiplantae; phylum Streptophyta; class Magnoliopsida; order Caryophyllales; family Cactaceae; genus Stenocereus; species Stenocereus thurberi. The sequence goes on from NCQT01096793.1 coordinate 5,235, forward strand.
TGAAATCCTGGATTCCTATAGAGCTTGAAGAGAGCTCTAATTTGATATATTTTATGCATGTTTTAGTTGAATATTTTGCAAGTAATTGCAAATTGAAAATTCTGGGGTTCTTCGCAATTGAAACCCTAATTTGATTCTTTAAATAAATGATTTCGGTCAATGAGCTTGCTAATTGAAGCACTTACTGCCTTGCTTGTTTGATTTTAACCAAGATGCCTCAACTTACTGGTTGATTTAATCGAAAATGTGCTCTAATTTTGGTAAAGAAGTTGCTGCGAATTTTTGGCTTTATTTTGGTTGATGAGCTTAAATTTTCGATCTCCTTGGGTAGTTATTTTTCTAAATTGATTTGGACTTTCTATTGTTTAAGTGTTTGTGAGTAAAAGCCCTTAAAATTCCAGTCCATTCGACCAACAACTGGCCCCCAATTTTGTAAAACAATTGCGAATGAAAACTAGGATTTCGGTAGAACATATGCAATTCAATTTTGATGTGTTTTAGCCATTGTTTATTACAATTGATTTTTGTTTTTGTGACCCATAAAATTCTAAGTGAAAGCTAAATTCATGCCGAGATTTACTGGAAATATGGCTAGAATTTAGCGAAAAATTGTCAGCGAGTTCGAGGGCAAGGGTTCGGGGTTTCAAACGATAGATTTTGATCAACTTTTGTGATTAACTCAAGCAATTGATTTGTGAAAAAAGTTTCGGACATCATTCTGAGCAACTTCAGTAAAACAATTTTGCAGTATGTACCTGAATTTGGTTGGAGTTTGCTTATTTTCACCGAAATTTCTATGGTTAAGTTTCTTGTGTTTTAGGCTAATTTCGGATCAATTGTGATCATAATTTCTTCAATTTTTTATTCCTTTAGTTACCCATAAAGTTAGGAGTCAAACCCCTCCAAAATCCACCGCGAATTCAGCAGTTTTGGCCAAAATTTAGTGAAATTGTAATCAGCAAGTTGCATGTTCTTTGGAAATTAAAACTTGATTTTGGCGTTGATTTTTGCTCTTTTTTTCTGCAATTGATTATCCATATCTATCCTGGAACATGTTTAGATGAATTCGAGAAATTAAATTGGATCAATTTGATTGAAAAAGGGTGTTTTGGCGCCGGGTTGTGCGACGAGTCGAGAGGGCCCATGCCTTCGGGTCATGGCATGGCTGAGAATGGGGCTAAGTCGCGTCACGTTCAAGGCACGTGACTTGCATAGCTTCATTCCTTTTTTATAAAAGTATATTTTTTAAAAAAATTTTGGGCACGTAGTGAACTAGAATGGTTGACTAGTTGACTAAGCATAAAAGTGTTGAGAAAGTAAGTGGGCAGATGAATTTATTTTGTTCAGTTAGAATTTTTTATGAGATTTCTCAAATATTCTCATTTTGTGAGTATATATTTACGATGCTTGATATCATTGTTTTGAAAATGAATTATTATGTGATTCTTAGACAATTTTCTATTTTGAGCATATTTTATTCTATTGAATTTCATAAGAGATATGAACATACTTGTTTAATATCATTAAGATTAATCTAAGTGAAATATTATGTGAAATCTTAATGATATTTTTGGCTTATTTGATATATAATAGGTTATGTATGTCCAATTGAAATTCATGAAAAGTATGTTGCAAATTATCAGAATATGTTTTATCTATTGTAACCTCCAAATTGCATATAATATTTATATATGTGCCCTCCCTAAACAAGCTAGGTGAGAGGACATTGAAATTTCTCAAAAGATTATGTTTTTTACGATTTTTGTTAAATTTGCAAGTCATACCTAAATGATTAAATTCATTTTCATATATTTATGGATATATGTTGGATTTTCTTAAAATATTCTCAAGGTTAGCATATCATCTTTGATTAGAAATTTGAGAATTTCTTTTAGAATGTTTCAATTTGTGATGAGTGTTCTGGTAAACTTGGAATGAAATGACAAGGTTAATTGTACTAAAATATTTATTCATACGATGATGATTGGGAACTATATGTGAATTTTTAATTCCAGCATCTATGTTTGTCTATATTAACTCTGTCGATTATTGCCAAGTTACATAGATATGTGTATGCTAAAATATTAGACACATGTGTGCTTTTGTACTGATTGTAAAATTTTTGTGTTTTACAAGAATCACATTAGTTGTCCCAATTGCTAGACCTAGGTCTCTTGTTATTAGGTTTGACAATTATAAGAAGAGCCCATATGTCTCCATGTGGGAGAACATGAGGCATATGTCAAGCATGATTAGTGAATTGCTAAAATGGGCTATGAATTGAAAGATCAACAACAAGTTCATGTTGTGATCCATTCCTTGTCTAATGGCTGGGGTTATATTAAGATGGTCCTATCTTAAACTAAGTATATTGTTATTTTCCAGGAGATTAGGTGACGACTTGAGCTAAAGGAAGGGCGGCAATAGGCCACTGAAAATCACATATGTAAAAGCTCACCTGTCAACCTCAAATTCAGGGAATGGCTCTAAAAGAAAGTACCAAGGGAACTGGATTACGAAGGCTCAGTCAAGTAAGGGAATTAACTATGACCAATAAGGAAAAGAAAAATGTGTAAGGAAGAAGGGTTTAATGCAAGCTAAGTTATTTAACGGTGACCAAATGGGTCACCATGCACGTGATTGTACTGAGCCCAAAAAGATACTTAGCGATATATCCTAGTGATTTCTTGTTACTGGTTGTGTTCTTCTTTCTAAAACTAATCCTATGTGGAGATAATAACAAGTTGTTTGGGGGAACAAGGTGTTTGGGGGAGGAATTAAAACATACGAGCTACTGCTTAATAGTGGCTGATCCTCTCTCATGTGTGAAATCGTACTTACAACTAAGATTTGTTGGAATAATGTTGCTACGTTGGTTTTGCTCGACTATGTCGTGGCATTGAAGCCTAGTTAGTTTTTTTTTTGTTTTTAAGAACAACCTTTAGTTTTGGTTCTGCTTTTATTAGAAATGATTTGCTTATAATGGATTGCATATTTGTTCCAATAATCTAAGTGTTTGTTTTTACATATTCACATAATTATGATGATGTGAAATGTCTATTAAGCATGGTAAACTACGCCATGTGGGTTAGAAGCACATATAGGCAAAAGCTCGCAAAATAATATTTGTTAGCAAACATAAGTGGACTAGCCCACTTATGAACAGGGTCTAGTNNNNAAAGTAACAAGAAAACCATTTAATTTTAGAAAGGTTATTAAGAATTTGATTTCTATTGCAGTTAATTCATTTGAACATTTATGATCCAATGAATCTAATAATAAGCATAGATTTTCTATGTTTCATCACACTTCATTTGATTTGGTCTTATTTATTTGACCTCATATGAGTCTAACGTGATAAGTTGCTTTTGAAAACATGTGAGTTTCCTGAAAGTCAATTAAATCTAATAGGTGAAGCCTCAAAGACCAAATCAATACATAACATTTGTTAGCATTATTTGGTGGATATTGTGCTGAAAAATGGATAGTTTATTAGCTAGCTATCCTAAAAGCCTACAACAGAGTCTTATTATGGGAAAAGAAAATAGAATGTTCCCAGATATGGTAGGATCAAAATTGCACAAAATTTGTAAATCTCTCGTTAAGGAGATCTCTTTTTTGTTGCAATCTGTGATCTCAAGCTTGTGCTTGTGAAGTAGGTCGCTATCACTCTATATGAGTTATGGATTAGAGTCTAGTTTGAGAGTCTTTGGATCTTAGGGGCAGACGACCCATGAACACAACCCTTCTTATAGACGTGCCAAAGGGGAAATGAAGAGCATTGGATGCTTTAACCTTGAAAGCTTTTTGACTGATTGGGCTGTAAGACAGTGGGAGTGCAACTAAAACTTAAACATGATATATCACATTCTAAAAACATGGATTTTCAACAAAGGTGAGATAGGTTTAGGCTTATCTCTATTAGTTCTCCAAGTCAAATCAGACCCCTTCATTCGAGTCAGAGGATTTTTTAATTAATGCTGAATAAGTCTATCATCAGGGTCTAACTTCATAACCAAAAGCAAATGAAAATGACCATATTCTTGTTCCAAGTCAGAGCACAATGATTGGTCTTAATTTGAGTGGGAGTAAAATCAATTTGAAGAGAAACGATTTGATATTATATTTACCTCAGCTAAGACAAGTTCTCAAAAAGCATTCCTCCATGCCATTTTGGCAATGAGGTACATGAACCTTTTGGAGCACTCTTACAAATAGAAATGAGCAAAGATGCCCCTTCTAAGGGCAAGTGGATTTAGGGGCTGAAAATAAAATGGAGTAAATGAAGGTGAACAATTGGTTGAACTTTTAGGACACAAAAGTTATTTAGGAATAGAATGGTTCTTAAAATTATAAGGCTTAAGACACAGTTGACATTGTGCTCAACTTATTATAAACAGGGTACAGACAATAGGATATGATCAACTACAAAAGCTTTTTCCCTTTTATTGTGTTTTTTATCCTAATTTCACCTTTCTCTAGCTATTATCATTAGTTTGGACCTAAGCCACATCATATACGTGTGAAAATACTATTCTCAAAAGGGATTAAGTGACGTTCCAATCAGAAGGATCACAAACATGAGGTTGGTCGACATGTGAGATCAATTCTAACCTTAAAGTCTTTTCAAGACATTGGTATGCTTGTTTTCACTGTGGTTATCTCTAGTGACTACATTGTGATTGGTAACAAAGGTCCAAAAGTAATTTTTTAGTCAAACCATTATATGTAGACAATGTAGTAATAGCTAGAAATGGTGTTGAGTTACTATGTAAGACAACAGCTCTTGTCATCACCCAATTTTGAGATGATTAATATCGGTAAAGAAGCACATTCTTTTGAAATAAAGTTTTTGAGAGAATCTTCAATGAGATTATTCTTTTTCCAAAAGAGAATGACATCAAAGGGTCTTTGAATAATCTAATACGCACAATTATGACCCTATTAATACTCACATCAGTAAAGGTGAGGCCTTACAGTAAAAGGTGTCCACACTTTACTAGAAACTAATAAGTAGAACTTGCTTTGTTAGGTGTGGTTAGAAGCATAATGCATGATGTGATTCATATTAGACGTCGCATCTTTATATAGATGTCAACTGAACCTGAGACTAGGATAGTGGCAGATAGTTAGGTCATCAGAAACCTAAATGAAACCTCTAATTATGTGCTTTTGGTACATATGCAATAACTTGCATCGAAAAGGGTGCAATGGTCATGACTGTGGTAGGTTTAGATGAAAAATGAAGCTCCAGGTATGTGCTCCTAGCCAGCAATGGTGCTAAGGTGGCAAAAATCAGTCATATGTTGCCTTATTATGAGATGAGCTTATGGGTCTCCTTAAAAGTGCAAGAGTCTGTTAGTTGAAGAGGTACTTGGATTATTTAGTAAGTGGACAAAATAGTACTATCTAATAATAGTTTACTAGGACAAATTGTGATCACATGTGCCAAGAACCTTGAGTATTGTCATGAGACAAAATGAATTGGACATATGGTTCAATTTCGTAAATGACATGGTGACACACAAAGAGAGTAGTTGTAAAGAATTTTCCTATGAGGAAAATGGCTGTAAAGCCACTGACCTAGCATTGGTAAGGGCATGTGCTTGTTGAGCACATAAAAGCTTAACCATTTTCATAGATGATAACCATGCCCTAATGATTGTGTAATATTGCAAAATTCAAATGAGTTATTTTGCATACACTTATTATTAGAATATTCGAATATGCATTCTTATTCATGAATGCTTGTTCTGCATTCTTGAATATAAAACGTATGTCAGGTAGACTTGAAATTAACCCTCTCACATGGGTAACCGTCTCCATTGATTAGAGTATCGATGGGAGATGAGACAAAATTTTTAGTAAAATTATAACAATGATAATTATGAAAACCTATTAGCTTAAATCATGGATGTTGTCTTGATAATGGCAGAGGCCATTACAACATATAGGTAAAAATGAACTTTAACCTGTCTACCGCGAAAAGGACAGATGTGAGTTCAAATTATTGAGTAAATTTGGGAACTCAGTTTGGACAATATGGCGTCCAAAGATTATCTGTATGGCATTTTGTTTAAAGGACCAAAACACATATGCTCCATGGGAAGGTAGAGAATGTCGTAGCACATGTTTCATACCACGCGTGCAAGAGACGACCAATCGGGTTAATGTAAATTAGATCTCTACTTATATTTGTGTGAGACTTCATATGGTTATGGCCTTATATTTGCACCCTCAGGACTCCAATAGATGACTTGAGAACAATGTTTGTCATCTTAACGTGTTGGCGAAGGATCATGAATGATTCTATCTGGCAAGACATGTCTAAAAAACGAGTTGGATTTGATTTATAGTGTCATGAGAAGAGGAAGATCATTCATGGAATCACATTAATTTCTATTCATTGGTGCACCAGTTATGACATATAAGTCATCATTGTGACTATAAAATATGATGGATTAATAAGATCTAAGAGATACAACTTAATGAGATTAAAATGATCTAGGGTACTTGCATGCTTTCAACTACTAATGCACGGTTCTCGACGAGAGGCTATGTATTCTAACAATTGTATAGCATAGATTTATCACAAGTGTGATGGTCACACGACCTATTTGCCTAGTGTGAAGTTTGCATAACAATAAAAGACAAATAAGTTTTTATTAAGGTGGAAATCCCTTATATGTGAGTGGGAGATGTTGGATTTAGGGCATGATACACCCCTAAGGGGTGCGAGCCTAATAAGCATAATATGTTGACGATTTAAGTCACCTTAGAAACCGTAATTCCAGGACTGTCCATCTAATATAAAAAGGAACCAATCTAAGAGGAAAGATATAGAAAAACATCGAGGGTTCTCCAAAGAGAGTAATCTGCACAAAATGTTAGGGCCTTAGGCTATGGGATTGTGAGGGTTCTCCACATAGTGAGTTCCTTCCTCAACTAGTGATTCAAAGCCAAGGTTTGATTATTTTTCATGGCAGGATTAAGGTAAATTTATTTACGCTTAATATGATATATTAATTTGAAACATATCAAACCTTATGTTCACCACTCAATCAAACTATTGTTTTTAGTAAATATAAATAGAGAATGAAAAGCACATTGTACTTCTCCTCCATGACCAAATGTGCTAGTCTTATGTAGATTTTGTAGAAGATGCATTCCATTAACATGAATGATTGCTGTTAAGTACTAATAGTCATTGAATATACAACTTGACATCTTAAGAGTATATGTTGGAAAAAATAGCACAAAAAGCCAAAAATAAAGAACCTTCCTGCCATCTACTTGTTCCTAGGTGCTAGTCTCAGAAGTTACAATGTCATTATGGAGAATTGGTGGGTGCATTACAAGCTTTGCCTATTATTGCCCCACCTCTTTTGGCACAAATTATACATCACTCCATGGAGTAATGTGCTACGTACCCTAATGTTTTGGTGTAACTTAGGCAGATGCTCATGCCAACGCATCCCCAACCCTGTTTGATAAGTGAAGAATTTTTTCAACGAATTGATGAATTTTTTGATATTGATGAACTTTACAATAAACTGGTGAATTTTTGTTATTTTAATGATTTTTTAACCGTATTCATGAATATTTCAGTTTTTACATATAGGTTTTTTTATTATGATATAATTGATTAAAATTTTACTACTTAATTACACATTTTGTATCAAGTTCACTAGAAATTTACCCAAAATTATCAATAGATATTAAACTTTTTGTTTTACTGATATTTTTACAATAACATTGTTGACTTTTTGGTACTTATATATACTTTTTTGATGTAAAAGGTACATAGATAAAGAATTGAGTGCATCAAATATGTTACAGATGGATGTTTGTAATAAAGTGATGAATTTTATAGCAATGCAAACAAATTTTACGATAATACTAGGGAATTTTTGAAAATATATCTACACTCCTCAATTGTGATGAACTGGCTCTGACGTTTAAAAGTATTCATCATTCTCCTTCACATATGCATCGACCAACTTGCTATGAACTAGCATCGGTGTTTGTTGCATAGTTTCTTCCATAAATTCTCCAGTAAGTGAATATTCATTGGGAGTAATTTATTATCTCTAAAATTATTCCATAAAATGCAGATTCTATGTGAAACAGTGCAAATCCATTAAAAAATCATTACCAAAATCTAAAAACTTATCCTAAAAAAAAATATTCATCAATAAATTTTAAAATTAGTCAAAACAAAAAATTGTTCATCACTAATGAAAATTCATCAAACAAATGCATATCATATTTGCTAGTTCATTCAGTCATTTGCAATGGCAGCTGTTGCTTATTTCTGTTTTAAATTCAACAACGATTAGTAGATACTGATAACTAATAACCAACATAACCATGATTGCAATTTATATATTCATCACGAAAGGCATGTTCCTTTAATTTAATTTTTCTATTATGCATTGCATGTTTTTCATTCACCAAAAATAATTGTAATCAATTACAATTTCTGCTTTGAATTCAAACATAGAGCCAAGCAGGAGAAAGAAAGAATATAAAATTCATCTAAAAATGGCTAAATATGTATTAAATTAGATAGGATATTGACATGAACTCGAGAAATTCATTTAAAAACCAATTAGTGATGCTTCTAATCTCCAACTCCAACTAGAAAATTCAATTTTCAAAATTCATTGAAAAATCAGACAAAAAAGGATAGATGAATAAATTAGAACCAAATTGACAAAGATGGAACCAGAAAAGAAGACTCACAGTAGGAGGCAGAGGCATAGGTGCACGAACTATCCAGTCACAACTAATGCTAAGATGAGAGAAAAAGATGAGGTAGAGAGAAAAAGAGCACAACGTTGTCGCTAAAGAATTAT
>NCQT01096840.1:0-10617 GCA_002740465.1 Stenocereus thurberi
ACTATGACACACACCCATGCCTGCCGGCCCACCCACATGCAAAGGCATACCTACACACCCTCTGCCTGCGTGCAAGAGGCACACACGCGTGCACAGACACACACATACGCACATGCATGCATACATGTCCTGGCCTACATATTGGTATAAAGCAGCGAATATGAAAGTCAGCTTCCATTGCGCACAACAAATATGAATAGGGTACAAAGCAACAGCACATGAAGATGCTTCCACTATTAAGACAGCATGGATATTAATGGTGCAGCACAAAGAACATGAAAACTCATAAGTAGATGACAAAGAAAATGCAAGCTCCTTGATTACTAAAAGCAAATGCAAAATCTTACAGATACGAGATACGTTAATAAGTCATGGTATTCATTATAGAGCAGGTTAAAACGGACCTCAAAACAACTATGGCTACGTTCGACAGGTGGATGAAGTCTGTTACCGTGCTGTAAAACACATATGTATGGATTATTACATGCTTAATTTGCCATATCTTGTAAGTTTGTTCGTGAAGACCAGCTGCTTGGTCATTCCCCTCTTTTGCCAATTTAGCCAATTCCCTCATTGTATTATATACTTCTTAAGGCTTATAGCACACAAGTTCAACCCTCTTCAAGGCTACTGTTGCAGCTACCTTTAAATTTTCATTCTGTCCAAGTACTCTTGGACTTTTTATACCGGCACCAAAAACAAAGTTTCATCTTGGAGTCTTTCAACATAGTAATGTGTATGAGGATCATTGCACTGCAAGCTCTTGAAAAACTCAACATCTATCCTCTCAAGAAAAGCTACCAAGTTCCCCCATATTCGAATTGTACCCTTATCGTAAGGACCTTTTTGGGTCTCATTTTCCTCGGGCTCAACTGTATCATCCACCAAAATGTTAGGGTATTGAGAAAAAATGTCAAGAATGATCAACATATTCTGAACACACTTCTTCTAAACATAATTGGGAGTAATTTACATTAGGGTACATTGAACTTTGGTGTATTTATTTGTAGGACCAACTTTTTGAAAATGTCACAATCGGCTTCATTGAGTTATTGCACCATTAACATTTGGGGACAAATCATTGTTAAAATTTATTTGCAAATCCCTAAACTTTTCGTATTTGCATTTTATAACCAATCCTTAAAAACTTACTTTCGAAAAAATGTAAACTTGTGATATTTTGCTCACTAGTAGTACTCGACGTCCTCTTTCATCTGGTATCAGAGTTACATGACCAAAAATAATTAAGATAATTAGGCCAATTAATGATTAATTATGCTAATTAACTATGATTAATGCTTGAATCATCATTTGCTTTCCCTGGTCCTAATTATTCACATATTGGGGGTGTTTGACAAATAGCTTTTTGAAGAGTTTTTTNNNCAAAAAGAGTTTTTTTGATCAAAATTAGCTGTTTGACCAAATAAAAAAGTTAATCTGGATGTTTGGTAAAAGAGCTTTTCAAAAGACCTTTTTGAATCCAAAAAGCTAATTTGAAAAAACTAATTCCATGAGCTTTTTAGAAGAGTTTTTAAAGAATTAGCTTTTTATCTTACAACTTTATCAGAAATAGCTAATTTTACTAAACAATTTTGCAACAAACAGTTAATTCAAACAAATATAAACAGTTAACTTAAACAGCTAATAGCTAATAGCTAATACAAACACCTAACAGCTATTTGTCAAACAAGGTCATTGTTCACTCATCGAAAGAAATTACTTCACTAGCACCTCAATTAAACTATATCACTGACATAGTTTTGGAGTTAAAAGCAGATTTAGCTAAAATAAGATTGAAGTCAAAGAGCTTAAGAATCAGTTAACTGCTGTCCATGTTTCCCTTATTAACGAAGTTAGGCATAGCGAAAAATCTACTCTAAGTATTAGTAGTCTATTTCAGCATAAATATTCTTTCCAAAATCCAAAAAAAAGATCCATTTCCATTACAAGATATAAAAATCCAAAAAGAAGTAGGAGAAAAATATGATAAAAAATCAGCTAAGAATGTAGAAAAAGAAGATGGAGTATAACCACTATACTCTTCAAGAGCAATAGAAAACGTTCGAGAAAGAACAAAATCCAGGAGAATTAAACAAAAGTATGAGCACAATTAGTGATAATTGTGATGTGCTATATGATGATGAGGAAGAGACTATTAATGTTCAATTAGAAGAAGAAATATACCAACATATGAATCTGATTAAATTAGAAGATCTCAATGTATTACCATTAGAAGAAATTAGGAGAAAACTGGATAAAAAATATGGTAAAATGACTATTGAAAATGAAATCAATGAGATTGGAGAAGAACTCGACTCAGGAAAAAAAAGAGACTAATCTAGTTAACAATGTCATTCCTAAGTCTGAAGAATTTGGTGAACCTTTTAGAAGAAATACTCATTTTATAAAACCTAGGTATGCTCCAGTAGGACATATATACTACTAATTTTTCCTTTGGGTTCATCTTAAGGAAAACCATGACCTTTGAAGAAATTGGCCTAACCTAAATTAGTCAAATAGAATACATCTTAAACATTGATGGAGCACTTAATAAAAAAAAATATATATTTGAGCACTGAAAAAGAGGAATAAATAGTGTCTTAAACCTAAATACTCCAAGGATTACTGTAAATTTTCTAAACTATATCGAACATAGTTTTTCTAGTACTGTAGTTAACTGGTATGATTCATTAAGTGAAGACAGTAACAATACATTAAGAATGATAGAAACACTAGCTGCTATGTTCAGAAATTTATGCAAAGAGATCAAAACCAAATTCATTGGAGCTAAACTTGATTATGAAGAAAAAGCAAGAGAATGGCAGCGAAAGATTAATAATACAGAACTATGGGATATGAGATATCTAGAAAATTATATTGCTGAATTATCATATCCTATAAATTCCATAATTAATGAAAAATACATGGCATGACTTGAAAGAACAGATGTCATTGGCACCCTTGGTTCAAGAATCTCTTATTTACGAAAATGGATCAATGAACCATGTCTTAATCTCCAGAAGCAAAAGAAGATAAAAAGGCAGTTCTTAACTTATTGGGATTCACCTCACCAATGGGGGAAAGGAACCTGTAAAAAGAAGAAAAAGAGAATTTTATAAGAAAAAGTGCTTTAACAAGTAAAGGAGAGAGAAATATAGAAAAAAAAAATATTACAACAAACCTAGTCCTAAAAGACGGAGATTTTTTAGGAAAGTAGATTATTGTCTTGTTGGAAAAAAGCAACTGCAAATGATGGGCATGCGGAGAAGTAGGAACTTATGCTAATAAAAACAAAAATAAGAAGAACAACAAGCTTATTAAAACCTTGGAAAACTTAGATTATGTTGAGCTTAGTGAAGATGAGGCTTTAGACCTAGCCCTAAATAACAATAAAGGGATTGTTGAAATTGTGTTGGATAATGAATAGGAAGAAAGTGATTATGAAGAAACAAATCATATGATGAAAAGTAGCTTGATTAGTCTTGGTAATCTTAAAGGAGAAGAGTTTCTAGTAAACAATAAAAACGAAGATGTCAAAGGAGATTGGGTCCTTCCCATAATCCAAAAAGACATGATCTATAAAAAGTCAATCTTTCAATTAAAAAGCAAATACATATGTGAAATGTTGGAAGGAGATCTAGAGATAAAGGATTGTGAGTATGACATTGTAGAAGTTAATCTCATTAATTGGGAAGGTATCCCTAAGCATAACAAAGATAGAAAGTATAGGTATATCTATGTCAGAAGCGTCCATGTTCAAATCACTCCATCACAATATTATGGTAAAGATATTGATCTTTACGATTTACTCTCTGACATTAGGCAGACTAAATTTAATAATCAAATTATCACAGGGATAAAGAGTAATTTATGTAATTGGTCAGTAGGATTCAATTGTCCAGGATATTATGTAAGTCTAAAAAATAAATTTGTTAAAAACTACTTATCTCTTAAGCCAAAAATAGTTGGGATGGACATGAAAATAGAAGGACATCCTTTAATGATATTTTAGAAAGTTATTTACAAATTAGATAATACAATAGACCCAAAGACTAAGGTAACACTTATGGAAGTAGAAAAATTTGAAAACCCCATCCCTATACAAAAGATCCAGAGGATTAAGTCCAATCCTCAGGAGATAAAAATTAATCGTTTATGAATATCTAGCTTTGTTAACCCTACAACGATCAATAAGAAAAATGTAATAAAAATTGATGAGGAGGATAAAATCGCTATTAAATCCTAATTATTAAGGAGCATAAGTAGAAGATCAAATTGGGGAAAAGGATCTTCATGAGGTAAAGAAGAGCTTAAAAGATGATACAATTAGCATGATCAATGAAGTTATTAGAATGAGTTTTGAATCTGCAAGACCTAATATAGATCAAAGTATGAGTCTAGAAATAAAGGTCATTGGGCATAAAATTAGAATTGTTAGTGAACCAATCTATGAGGATGAAATAGTCAAAAACATGACTATATAGACATGCTATGAAGCTACCAATACAAATCCTAATAGCATCTATATTCCAATAAAGGTATGTTTAGAGGGTTATAATAAATATAAACTGTGTGCTTGCATAGATAGTGGTTGTTCTATATGCTTTGAAAAGAGAACATTATATCTAGAATTTATGTGAAAAAAGCCAAGAATCCTCTACAAGTAAGGATAGCTGGTAATAGTATTATGAGCCACAATAAAACTATAGAAGGATTATCCATAGAACTAGGAGGAGTTCAATGTACCATTTTTATGGGCTACTGATCAACCTTCTCATGAAATGATTATTGAAAATAATTTTCAAAGATTATATTCTCCACGCACCCATACTATAAACTAAATAATAGTTACAATTAATGGTCGTTCACTTCCTATTGAAAAATTGAGTAAGGCTTGCACACATCAAAAAATTAAATTTACACGCAGCCAGCGTGGTAAGAAAGTAATGCTTAAACAATGAGAGGTAGGACTGACAATCTCATTACTTGAGCTATCTATTAAAGAGCAGATTATCGAACAATAAGAAAAACTATGCACAGAACTCTACTATGATAATCCTCTAAAATTTTGAAATAAAGATAAAACATGTGCTAAAATCCCTTTATTAAATCCCAACACTATTATCCGAGTTAAACAAATGGTGTATACACACCAGGACATCTAAGAATTTAATAAACAAATCAAAGAACTTCTGGATAAAAGATTAATCAGGAATAGCAAGAGTCCTCACACTAGTCCCACTTTTATGATAAGAAATTATGCTGAAGAAAAAAGAGAAAAAGCTAGAATAGTAATCAATTACAAAAAGCTTAACGATAATGCTACCATTGATGGTTACTATATTCCTAACAAAACAGTCCTTTTCAATAAAATTCAAGGAGCTTCTTGGTTCTCAAAAATGGATTGCAAAAACGGTTATTGGAAGATAAAAATAGACAAGGAAAGTATTCCTTTAACTGTGTTTAGTGGCCCACAAGGACATTATGAGTGGATAGTAATGCAATTTAGTCTTAAAAATGCACCTCAAATATTCCAGAGAAGAATGGATAATATCTTCAAAGACTTTAATCATTGTTGTTTAGTTTACATTGATGATATCCTTGTCTTTTCAAAAACCATAGAATAGCACAAAGATGAAGTCTTGGCTATCACCCAAAGATGCATTAACCACGGTANNNTACTTGGTAAGAACAAGTGTATTTATGCTGAACAAGAGATTGAGTTTTTAGGTCTAGAGAAAAAAGCTAGACAAATCATTATACAAAAATATATTCTAGAAAAAATAGAAAATTTTCCTGAAAAGATTGAAGATAAGAAGCAGCTAGAAAGGTTTCTTAGATGCCTTACCTACGCTTCAGACTTCATTAAAGATTTGCCTAAACTAAGAAAGCCATTACAACAAAACTTAAGAAGGATGTGATTTGGACATAGACTACTAACGATTCAAAGATTGTCCAGAACTTTAAACAGATGTGTAAAAATCTTCCTGTTCTTCATTTACCTAGTGAGGAAGAAGATTTAATTCTTGAGACAGATGCCAGCAATGAGTACTGGAGTGCAGTACTCAAAATCAAAGAAGGAGAAAAACTTTGCAAATATTGCAGTGAGAGTTTTAATAATGCAGAATGCAACTATCCCATTATGGAAAAGGAAATCCTTGTAGTTATAAGGAGAATTGAAAAGTTCTTAATCTTTTTAGCCCCAAAACCTTTTCTTATTCGAACTGATTGCAAATGAATACTTGGTTTTGTAAACAAGAATTTATCAAATATGTAAGCACAAGGGCGACTCATGCGTTGGCAATTGTAGCTTAACCAGTTTTTCTTCTCTATTGAACATATATAGAGATCGAAGAACTCTCTGGTAGATAGTTTAATTTGAGAACTTGCCAACGAGCAAAAATCCTGCCGAAAAAAGGAGGAAATCCATAATGAAATGCCAATGTTATTAGAACGAGTTTCTCCTTCTAGTAAAGTCCTTATTGATAATTTGGAAGTCCATACAAAAAGTAGATCATATTTTGGTCTACTATTTTCAGCTTATCTAATAGCGCAAAGATTTTTCCTTCTAAAGTTACAAGTTAATTACCTTAGATGTCCTTATGATATCCAAGAAAAAATAAGTTCTCATGTTCAAGAAAAATGGTTCAATGAGTGGTATGCAGCCTGCATCGACTATTGTCATAATTATTCCTATAATATTTGGGAGTCTTGGAGTATAACAATCTACTTTCCTAATAGGTCTAGAGTGGATGGTGTTAGTTTTCCAGCAAATTCATTCTCTCCAAACAGCCTGGCCATGAAACCTTGGGAGTACGGGATGGTAATTTACTTTATGAAGTTCCCACATTCGAAGTTTTCATTTTTCTCATCACTAACTAAATTCCAACAATGTATGTTCAAAAAGATCCATTAGATTCTTATATCTCCTGATGGATGAACAAAAATCTCAAATAACAGATGTCTATATTTTACACCCCAAATGCACAGAATCCACTATTTATGTTCTCTCCATTTACTTATTAATTAGAAGTGATAACCCAAAGATTTGGGCATTACCGCCATCCAAAAAGGACAATGCTTGGCTTATAAATAATAAACATATCTAAGTTGAACATCGCTTACTCCCATAAGTCATTCACAAAATCACAAACCATTGAAACCATACATAAACAGTTTCTAGCATCTCAAAACTTACACCAAAATATAGTAACTCTTTACAGAGTATATAGTTCTAACATCAGAATATTTCATAATACAGTGCTCAAAACATTTCAGCACTAATATACCACTGTTCCTTTCAGACTTTCTCACTCATTTATCTTCTTCAAGCAATTCACTGAGCATTTGCTTAAAACAAAACATGAAAACATTTCGAACTGTGAGCCAAAGTTTAGTACATACATTTCTATATTGTTAAATGTTCATTGAGAAACTGATTGGGCTTGCATTGCAATTCATTTTAATTTAAAATAGGAAATGGGATGAATATAAAACTGCATTACTAATTATTATCTGATAGTGAACCCCTAACAACTATTATGATCTATAAATAGGTGTACACCTGCCAGGTTGTTCGGGGGACCTGACCTAAAGCCGTGCGGGTAACTGAAGTACAATGCCCTATAACTGATAATAGATGAGGTCAGTAATTATGTGATAATCATTAATTAAACTGATTCATTGATGTACTTATCAAAATATTATAATTTTGACAAATACGTGTTAATTTCTAAAGATAAAGGCAATGAACATACCTGACACCTTTAATGAAACCTCCCTGAGTATGATTATGCACAAAAAGGGGAGGAAACAATAGATTAGGCCTTGATTCTATTCAAAAATATCATTATAGGAACATTTAGTTAGCAAATATATTTATTTTCGTAGTTGATAGTTTTAGTTAAAAGAGAAGTAAAGGCTTAAAAGAGGTTAAAATAAATGACTCGTAATTTAAGCTCCTGACATTAGCTTAAGACTAATTCCCCAATATAGAAAGTTTAGGAAGTCCTACAAAACTTTCGTTTGCAAAGCAAAACATGATTTCCATAATAGGGTTCCCAAAATTGGGCTAGAACACAAGGGTGCCAATTTCAGTTTATTCTGGGCAGTCCTAGTAGACGGCTATAACTTTTTCCACCGAACTCGGATTGAAGTCCTGTTTGGCAAACAACTATTTGTATTTTAGCTATTAGTCGCTTATATTAGCTGTTAACTGTTAGCTATTTGAGTTAGCTGTTTGTATTAGCTGTCTGAATTAGCTATTTATTGAAAAACTATTTGGTAAAATTAACTGTTTCTGATAAAGTTGTGAGACAAAAGCTAATTCTTCAAAAAGCTCTTCTAAAAAGCTGATGGAATTAGCCTTTTCAAATTAACTTTTTGAACCCAAAAAACTATTCTAAAAGCTCTTTCACTAAACACCCAGATTAGTCTTTTTACCTAATCAAACAGCTAATTTTGGTGAAAAAAGCTCTTTTGGCCCAAAAACCCTTCAAAAAGCTGTTTGCCAAACACCCCCTAAAGCAATTCAAAGGGAATTTGAATGATAACTCACTGGTCTAGACACTCACCAAAAATCACAATTTTTCAATGGGCCAATTATTACCAATGTAATTGCAAAGTGTCCCCTGTTTTTTGCCAATTCACAACCACACTGCTTTTACTTTCTCCTTTGTTTTCACATAAATCCCCATCTAAAATCAATCCTTAAAATCATGTAATAAAGCTTTGGTCCTTTCCATCACCATACAAATCCATAATATCCAATTTCACTCCATAATCATCTACGTCAAATTTTTAATTCTTCTCTTTCTCAAACCCACTCAAAATACATCCATGACCTTGTTTATTTGCATAAATGAGCAAAATAACCCTTTATAATCAATTGGAGAAATTCCTATAATCCATCTCTTTTACAAGAATCACACCACATTATTTTCCAAATCAAAGAACACATCCAAGATTCATTTTACATCAAAGCACATACAAATACCATGCTTGATGCAAGAATACTCCAAACCATGTATAATTGCCAAAACCCTTACTTATGACTAACTTACTTTATCTTCATCTCATCTAAAATCACCAAAAACGCTATCATAATCATCAATAGGGTCAAATACTATTGAATCAAATACAAACAATCCACAACCATCATTCTAACCTAAGCTTGTATGATCATGGATAACCCTAAACCCTAGCATGCTTCAAACTTAATCAACAATTAAAAACACTAACATAACTCTTATTTCTATCAAAACAATATGATCAACCATCAAACAACTGAAACAAGAATCAAAACCAAGATACAATCAACATCAACAAGAACAAGGTTAGGGTTTACTTACTTTGCTTGGATAAAATGCGATATATGTGAGGTTTGATGCTGTGGGGATGTAGGTGGTGGCTAGGGTGGCCACAAGGGACTGTTCCGGTGGTGGTTTGATGGTCAAACAGTAGCAGAAATAGGGGGAGGAAGTCGTGTATGGTGGAGAGAGAAAGGAGAGGTCTAAGTGGATTTTTTTTTACTAGGCTTGAAATGCTCCAACATTACTTGGCTGAGTTTTTATTTTTAAAAGTGACTTTTAGCTAACTATGATTAGGTTTAATTATGGTAATTAGCTAAGTTAACTAGACAAGCTTGTTGCCCTTCTAATTGGGCCAAAATGAGTTGGGTTCAATAATAAAATGCTCCGCAATGATAATGTTTTATGTAGCTCGGATTTAAATTTTTTTTGTGATGTTGCGAAAAAACAAATAAAATCACTTAGATTATAATTATCAGGGTCTACTATCAATTCTTCCAAAATTTTTGTTAATAAATAAACAAATAATAAATCCCAAATTGTGAAGTGAGGACCAATGAAAAAAAAATTTCACCGAGATGATTACATGTGATAAATAAATATGAAAAAATTATTAACGTAAGGTAATTAAATAAATAAACATGATTTAAGGCTGGGCTATTACACTATATGTGGAGGTAAATTGTGCATTAGTCGAGCACGAAAATGAAAAACCCAAACTGGCTTATTATCTTGTTCAGATAGTTGATTTCGACAACCCCGAAGATCAACGACAAAAATGGAACATAGAATGTCGAGAATTAGTTATTGATCATGCTTTAGCAAGAGCCATTAGATTTTTCAACATTTATCAACAGAGTTGGAGATTAATTGAATGAGGAAAAACATTAATGTGTTATGGAAATACTGCATTCGCTTATCATAATGAGTTTAATGAATATATGAAGGCAGAGGGAGCGACTTTAGAAGATGTTTTTGATTATCTCTTTCATGTAGGAGCCAGAATTATTTGAGAAATGGGATCCAAAGCATTTTCAACTAGATGAAGATTTTGCTGATTATCCAAATAATGATGGCTTAGAAGATATAATTGGAGATGAAGGTATGCAGAATCTCAATAATGATGACTAGTCTTGTCATCATTAAAGGCTCTAAAAAGTGGTTGCTCCATTATTATACTATTTTAACAAGCATCAGGTTTGTAAAATAAAATAGTGTACTGTAGCCATGTGAAAAATCAGTATATACTGTAGCCATGAGGACATCCTATGTACCCCCAACCCTCTATAAAAGGAGAGGTTGAGTGCTG
>NCQT01096902.1:13140-25408 GCA_002740465.1 Stenocereus thurberi
TCGATCTACACTGGGTCTTGTAGATTCAAAACTTATTCTACTCACTTCACTGATCAAGCTAATTGTATCTTCTTCTGTGACATCTTCGTTTTCATTGTCTACAATAAACTCTTCTCTTTGAAGATCACCAAGACTAATCGAGCTGCTTTCCATCATATGACTTGTTTCTTCATAATCACTTTCTTCATATTTATTGTTGAATATAATTTCAACAATTTCTTTGTTGTTACTTAGAGTCAGATCTAGTGCCTCATCGTCACTAAGCTCAACATAATCTAGGCTTCTCAAGGTTTCAGTAAGTTTGTTAATCTTCCGATTTTTGCATTCGATAGCATAATGCCGTACTTCTCCGTATCTGCAGTTATTTTTTCCTACGGGACAATAAGCAGCTTTCCTAAAAAATCTTTGTTTTTTAGGACTTAGTTTATTATAATATTTCTTCTATATTTCTCACCCTTTGCTTGTTAAAGCTCTTTTTTTTTGTAGAATTTTCTTCCCCTTCGTGTTTCAAGTTCCTTGCCCCATTGGTGAGGTGAAGCCCAGCAAGTGAAGAACTGCTTCTTTATCTTCTTTTACTTCTGGAGATCAAGACACTGATCATTAACCCATTTTCATAAATAAGAGATTCTTGAACCAAGGGTGTTAATGACATATGTTCTTTCAAGCCATGCCATGTATTTTTTATTAATTATGGAATTTATAGGACATGGCAATTTGTCGTAGATCATACCAAGATTAGTTTCATTATGCCCAATTTTGTAGTAATATTGATTGAATTTAGCAATAAATTTTATATATGTCTCATATCTCATAGTTTTATATTATTAATCTTTCTTTACCATTCTCTTGCTTTTTCTTCAGAATTAAGTTTTGCTCCGATGAATTCAGTTTTGATTTTTTTGTACAAATTTTGAATATAGCAGCTTATGTTTCTATCATTCTTAATGTATTTTTATCGTCTTCACTTAATGAATCATATCAGTCAACTACAATGCCAGAAAAACTGTGTTCGATATAGTTTAGCAACTTTACAGCAGTCCATGTAGTATTTAGGTTTAAGATACTGTTCATTTCTCTTTTTCAGTGCCCAAATATTTCTTCTCTGTTACGGGCTCCATCAATGTTTAAGAAGTATTATGTTTGACTAAGTAGGGTGAGGTCAATTTTCTTCACAGGTCGTGGTTTTTCTTGGGATAAACCAAAAGAAAAAATTACTTATACATCCTATTGGAATATACTTAGGTCTTAAGAAATGAGTATTTCTTCTAAAAAGTTTACTAAATTCTTTAGGCTTGGGAACGACATTATTAATTAGATTGATCTCTGTTTCATATAACTCAAGTTCTTCTCCAGCCTCAGTGATCGCATTTTTATTAGTCATTTTACCATATTTCTTATATAATTTTCTCCTAATTTCTTCTAATGGTAATACATCGAGATCTTCTAATTTGATCAGATTCATCTGTTGATATATTTTCTCTTTTAATTGATCATTATTAGTCTCTTCATTATCAGTAGATAATACGTCATGTTTTTCACTGATTGTGCCCATGATCTTGTTTAGTTCTTCTGAATTTTGTTCTTTTTCGAACATTTTCTATAGCTCTTCAAGAGTATACTGTTCATACTCCATCTTCTTTTTCTTTCTTTTCAGTTAATTTTTCACAAGATTTTCTTCCTACTTCTTTTTGAATTTTTATATCTTGTAATGGAAATGAATTTTTGTTTTTCGAATTTTGAAAAGGATATTTATGCTGAAATGGAGTACTAATATTAGAAGTAGATTTTTCACTATATCTAACTTCGTTAATAAGAGAAAGATGAATTACAGTTACCTGATTCTTAAGCTCCTTCGCTTCAGTTTTAATTTTAGCTAATTCTGCTTTTAATTCTAAAACTATATCAGTTATATAATTTAACTGAGGTGCTAGTAAAGTAATTCATTTTGGAGAGTGAACAATATGTGTATGATTAGGACCAGTGTAATAAAGTGATGATTCAAGCCTTAATCATAATTAATTAGCTTGATTAGTCATTCATTAGCTGAATTATCTTAATTATTTTTGACCACATGGCTCTGATACCATAAGAAAGAGGATGTCGAGTACTACTGGTGAGCAAAATATCACAAGCATAATTTTCGATTTTTCAAAAGTAAGTTTTTAAAGATTAAGGATAGATTTGCAAATATAAAAAGTTTGGGCACTAAACAATAAATTTTTATTTGTTCCAATACTGATTTGTCCCCCAAATGTTAATAACACAATAACTCAATAGTCCCGGTAGTAAACTTTTCAAAAAGCTGATCCTGCAAATGAATACACCAGAGTTCAACGTACCTAAATGTAAATTATTCTAAATCTAAGTGTTGGATTGGAGCATTTTCTGTGTGTGGTGTTTGTACTTAAATGTTATTGTTGGGTTTTGGAAATTTAAGGTATTAAATATTAGGGTAGGCAAAGGGTTCTTTCTATACCATCGAAGATTGATTGCAAGTATACCAACGGCTACATCTTGCTGCCCAATCTTCTGCCAGAAGGATTTCCCTTAAAGGTTTGCTTTGATTCATCTTCGCTTTTTTCTTCATACATATTTTGCTAGGTTCTTGGGCCTTCAGGATCTAATTTTGAATTGTTACTGAAGTTTGTTTCTAGGTTTAAACGAATATAAGTTTTCTGTTGTATGATTGCATTTTCGTTGGAAATTTTTGAGCGCTTCTGTAAATTTGGATTAATTTTTGATAGAGTATCCTAAACCTAGGGTGATTTGAGGCCAATTTCTTAAGCATTCCCATGGTAAAGGAAGCTTCTAGGTTTATTTAAGAAATTTCATCCTGCATCAAATTTTGCTTCAATTTTGATTTTGTAGGGCTTTAAATTTCATCTTTTTTTCATTTTCACTTATTTAGGTAGTGCCACTTGTCATTTATTATCACTTCCTATCATATTCAGTCTTTGTCTCCTGTTTATAGTATTATTAGAACTTTGTTGTAGCATTATCTTTTTCATTTTTTCTCTTTTTCATTTTTATTAATAATATCATTAATATTGTCTCTACCATCATCATTATTCTTTTTTATTTTTATTGTGGTATTAGTATTATTATTATAAGCATTATGACTTGCCCTTATAATACCTAGCCTTATCTGCTCTAACTTGAATTGCTTTTAGTCCCAGTGTTGTTGTTGTTATTGTGGTTATTATTAGTATTTATTCTAGACCAGTAGCGAGCAATGTGTTGGCTCAAGCTTGCCTTCTAGGGAGGAAGTGGTTATTAGAAGGGTAGGGACTAGGAAGTTGCATTTTGTATCATGGAAAATATTGGGTCTCTTACAGGCAAGTCGATAGATTTAGTTAAAGCTTTATATAGACATAAGATTGATATAGGTTGTGTTCAAGAAACTAAGTGGGAAGGGGCTAAAGTTAGTAAATTGACAGGTATAAGCTTTGGTACTCAGCACTTAGTGGAGCTACGAATAAAGTTAGTATTTTGGTCAACAACGAGGTGGGTGATCTAGTTGTCGAGATGAGGCATAAGAGTGACTGTCTTATGATTATTAAGTTAGTGTTTGGAGTGACATTCTTAATGGTTAGTTTTTATGCTCCTTAGATAGGTTTAACATATGACACTAAGAAACAATTTTTGGAGGACTTGGATGTGGTATTTAGGGTGTACCTCAGAGCTAGAAACTTTTCTTGGGAGATGATTTTAATGAGCACATTGGAACTAGAGCAAATGAGCATAGTATTACCCACGAATGTTTTGGTTATAGGGAAAGAAACAACGGAGGGGTCTGAATCCTAGACTTTGCCGTAGCACATGAATTGATGATTGTGAAGTCTTTTTCAAGAAGAAAGAGAACTACTTAATGATCTTTAAGAGTGACACTGAAAAGGGCCAAATTGACTACTTTCTAATTAGAGTCAATAATAGAAGGATGTGTAAAGATTGTAAAGTGATACCAAGTGAATATTTGGGGACATAACACAGGTTATTGGGGATGGATGTGGAGATCAAAAGCTCAAAGGGAGGCAAAGAAGGATTAGGGATCCTAGAGTTAGATGATGGAATCTTACTAAGGAGAACGTAACAAAGCTATCGGAGAAAATTAAAGCAAAAGGAAGTTAAAGATAAGTAGAGGATGTAGACCGAATGCAGGAAGCAATTGCAAATTGCATTAGAAAGTCGGCTAAGGATATCTTAGGTACATCTCAAGGAGGCGAAGGCAGAATAAAAAGAGTTTGGTGGTGGAATGAGGAGGTCAAAGAGAAATTCAAGAAGAAATAAGACACATATATAGTTGTAATCAATGGCAAAACTAAAGAAGAGAGAGTGGTTAACAAAGGTAGGTACCAGACTATTAAGAAGAAAGAAAGCTGTCATTGTGTCTAAGAACATTGCCTATGAAAGGTTATACCCGATGCTTGAGATTGAGGGAGGTGAGATGAAATCTTTAAGCTGAAAAGGGCTAGAGAGAGGGGAACAATAGACTTGAGTAACGCAAGGTGCATCACAAATGAAGACGATAAGGTGCTAATAAAGGAAGCAAAAATAAAGAAAAGATTGCAAAACTACTTTTGTAAGCTCTTTATGGTGAATTGATTTAGAATTCACAAAGGAGGGAGCAAGGGTGTTGTAGGAGGCAACCAAATTATCACTTATGCAACCTGATTAGAGAAGACGAGATTAAAGAGGTCCTCAAGAAGATGCCTAATGGAAAGGTTATGGGTCCAGACCAAATCCCTATGAAAGTGTAGAAGGGTTTGGCTGTAGAGGGACAAAAGTGGATAACAGAGCTATTTAATATCATTTTTAGGACTACAAGATGCCTCGAGAATGGAGACGTTAACACAGTTATCTCTTTCTATTCGAAGATATTCAAAATTGCGACAACTATAGAGGTGTCCAGCTGTTTGGCCACACTATAAAATTATGAGAAAGGGTGATCGAGAACACAGATTGAGGAAGGATATTTCAATCTTAGAGAACCAGTTTGCCTATATGCCAAGTATATCAACCATAGAGGTAATTCACCTCCTTAGAAGGCTCATGAAATTGTATAGGGATATAAAAAAGGATCTTCCCATGGTGTTCACAAACCTAGAGAAAGCCTATGATAGAGTATAGTGCAACGTCTTATGGGGGTGCTTGGAGAAGAAAAGAGTATCGGTTTCATACATCAAAATTATTAAGGATATGCACAATGAGGTTAAGACGAGCTTTTGGACCTCCAGAGGCGACACAAATGAATTTCGACTTGATATTAGACTACACAGAATCGACTCTACGTCCTTTTCTTTTTGCTTATACAATGGACTAACTCACTAAAGGGATTCAAGATGAGGTACCATGGCGTATGTTATTTGTGGATGATATTATTCTTAGAGATGAGTTTTAAACATTAGATTGAAGTGATAGAGACATATCTTACAGTCTAGAGGTTTTTAAATAAGTAGATTGAAAACTGAATTTTTACTTTATAGTTTCAGTGGAGGAGAAGAGGACAATAAAGAAGTCACGATGGATGGGGTAGTGATACCAAGGGTTGAGAAATTTAGATATTTGGGCTCAATCATTGAAGAAAAAGGGGTCATTAACGAGGACATTAACTACCATATAAAGTAGGATGGCATACATGGAATAATACTTTAGGAGTGTTGTGTGACAAAAGGATACTAATAGGATTAAAAGATAAAATTTATCATATGGTAGTTAGACCAGTACTGTTGTATGACTCCTAGTGTTAGCCACTAAAAAGGGCCCAAGTTTAGGGGTTGTTGGTAGTAGACATGAAGATTATTCAGTGAATGTGCGGCTCCATGAGATTGGATAGGATTATGAACGAGGCAATTAGAAACAAAGTTAAAGTGGCATCTATAGACGATAAGATGAGAGAGATTAGTCTTAGATAACTAAGTCATGTTAAGAGAAGTGCTGATGCACCCATCAGAAGATGTGTGACAATTAAGCTTCAAGAATATAAGAGAGGCGCGCAGAGGACGGCGTAAGAAAAGTTGTAACGAGATTATTAAGCATGCTTTGAAATCTTCATGGCTAACGGAGGACATGGCTCCGGATAGGAGTCTATGAGGTTGAGGATTACGGTTGTAGACCATAGAGGTAGCTAAATTCTTAACATTCCTTTAGCTACTAAATAGTAGAAATATATGATGTGTGGTACTAGCTTTTTTCCCCCTAAGTCACATTTGCGGTATTTTGTATGTTGGTAATACCCTTTACTCATCATAGTTATTAGCATCCCAGCAATCATTGTTTAAGGTATGGTACCTACCTATTCTACGATGTTTTTAATACTTTTATGTTATTTTAAGCATTTCTATTATATTACCATGTGTCTATCCAAATGAAAGTTAAAGTATATTTGTAACTTCATGTGGGTCTATTAGAAGCGACCTCTCCACGGGCAGAGATGCTAAATTCTTGACATTCCTTTAGCTACTGAATACTAGGAATATATGGTGTGTGGTACTGGCTTTTTTTTTTTCTCCCTCTAAGTTATATTTGCGGTATTTTGTATGCTAGTAATACCCTCAACCCATCATCGTTATTAGCATCCCAACAATGATTGTTTAAGGTATGGTACCTACCTCTCCTACGATGTTTTTAATACTTTTATGTTATTTTAAGTATTTCCCATTATATTACCTTATGTCTATCCAAATGAAAGTTAAACTATATTTATAACTTTATGTGGGTCTATTAAGCGACTTCTCTAAGGGCAGAGATGCATGAAGAGATAAGATTGGTTATATTTGGATCTCCCCGACCCCCACAAAAGCAGAATCTACCCTAGAAGTTGTTATAATTGTATTGTTTAGATTTGATTTGAAGCATCAAGTGAGAATATTTCGATCTTATATGTTTTATTTGACATAATTTTATCATGCAAAATTTGATATTCTATAATTATATTTTTCTAAATATAGCAGAAACTACTTTGCATATATAAAATTCAATTTTTACATATTTTCACCTATTTCCAAAATCAAAAGTAACCTACTAAATTGTGGGTTGATCCGTTGATATATTCATTGCGTATTGGTATGGTAGACAACTATCAACTAGAATAGTTACAAGATACATAAATATATAATTTTAAAATGAACATCCATAAAAACTTACAATCATAAGAATGAAAAAAATAAATAAATTAAAGAATGAGCTACTACCATCTACGGATTTTCCGCAATGGGCATTCACCCTCCTCCTCGCGTATCCAGCTACTCTCTTCAACTCTTAACACACACTCTGAAAATCATTCTCAATCTTTAATGCTAATTTTATCCCCCTCTCGAGTCCCTTTTCTCCACATGTTTGCATTTTTGGAAATGTATGCATTAATTGCTTCAACACTTCAGTGGAAATTGGTTTCAAGTACTCAACAAAATTAGTGCTAAATTACCTGAAATAGATACTTAATATCAAGGCCCACCTCAGGTCAGTTTAGAAAGATTACCTCCTGATGTCGGACTACAACAACTGCACAATACTGCAATCTAGAATATGAGTCTTGGTTCTTCTTTTTTGGGGGGAGGGGGGGTCACGTCTAATATGACCGATGACCTAGAAGCATATGTTTTCTTCGTGTCACTCACGTTTCAAGATGCAGTTCCTTAATTAAATGAGAATACCATTAAAAATTAGATAGCATTTTAAAAATATCATTGCTTGAATTGGAACATAGATGGCTTCATATTCTAAGCTAGATAATTAATTCTAACTAGCCCTCAAACTCCCGGTCTCCCTCTTTATTAGGAAACTAATTCCTCCACTTCAATTGAATTAATGCACTCCACAACTCCATAAATTTGATCATAAAAATATCATTAAAGTTTATATAAATAATAAGGAACCGAACCTACAAAATTGAAAGGGTAATTCTCATGACTTCATGTCAAGCAATGCATTATGCAAAATTAAGTTTTGCAACTTTGACAGTCTAATTAAACTTTGTTTGGCGTGGTATGTGCAAAACTCTTTTTTGTTTTTTAGAGTTAAGTTTTTCAAAAACTGTTTTTGGGAAACGTTTAAAGTGTTTGGGCTAACTTATGTGATAACCGTTAATAAGCGTTATGTCGTTTGGCTTAAGTATGTACGACTCTTCGATTTGTCACTTTCATACGGTTATTTTCTATTTCTATGTATGATTCTTTTATATATATATATATATATATATATATATATATATATATATATATATTGAGTAAAAGAATTTCATTATGAGATAAAGTTCTTTATAAAACCATGAAATCGAAGCAAATTGAGTTATTAGGGAAACAATAATATACAGGGGAGTTTGTGAAGCAAAATTCTACAACTATAATATTTTAAATGAAAGGATATAAATCATTAATCAAGATCCTGTACCTTGAGTCAGGCATGGGCAAACTCTGATTATAAGTAAAAAAGAAACAAAAATTAAGTCCGTCGGCCCACCCTCCCTCCGCTCCCAAACAAGCAAGAACATAAGAAAAAAATACCTAGGAGATTGACGCAAATATTTAAAAAGGTACGCAGCTCTCTCCACAAGGACAGAATTACACTCCTAAAAATATTCAAAAAAACAAAAGAGATTGACTCACTTCAGAGCACATACAAAGAACTGACAAAAGTTAGCATCACTAAGAAAAACCCATTTCGCCCAACCCAAAAAAAAAAAAAAAAAGCCTAAGAAATGCCCGCTCTTCTGTGATATTATCACCCAAAAAACCCTAATAATATTATCACCAAGACAAGCCCCCACTGTTATGTGAATGAAGACCTCCTCTGTTTTGGTCAGATTGATAATCTGGGAAGAAAGAAATAATGAAATTGAAACAGATCGACATTGAAGATTATAAAATCATCAAGCCATGAAGAGAATTGGGGAAGTACAATTCTAAAAACCAGACAACCCCTTCCATGCAGCAAAAGAAGTCTCGCTTCTCTCAGCCATTACTTCCGGTATTCTTGGTCAATCTGACAATTTGAAAAAATAAAGAAAGAACGAAATGGAAACAAATCAAAATTGAAGATCAAAAACCCAACAACCATGAAGAGGGAAGGGGAATTTAATTCATATAAGGCCACATATGGCAAACACCGAAACTTGACAACTATTATTATGCACAAGTAATACAATCTGTATGTTCAGCGCTACCTTTAATATTGAATCACATTCCTGGTAATCTGCATTTTGGTAGGATTTGGAGGTCTTCCCGATCGTCTTTAATTAGTACCATGAAATTGTAGGAGTCGAATTTTATCTACAGTGAAGTCCTTGTTTTTGAAAAAGTTTTTGAAGGAGCTATGATTTTGGGATCCTTCAGGCAGGTGATCTAGAAGTGAGAGAGAGGCAGAGATGTACACAGAGAGAAAGGGAGAGAGAAAGAGAGGGAGAGGTGAGATCTGTTCATAGAGGCCTTTTCTGTGGGAGGCAGGGGAGTGAGGGAGACGTAGGGCAAGTGGAAAATTTTAGATACAAACATATGTATTTAGCATCATGTATACCTTGAAGTCGTGTAGTAAATGTGCTTTCAATATGTTACAATATATTATTTTTTCTACAGTAGTATTTTTTTCTTTTCTACAGTGTACCTTTTGTTTTTTGCAATGTATCTTTTCTTATCTGTAGTGTAGATTTTCTTTTTGGCAATGTACCTTTTTTTTCTCTGTAATGTATATTTTTCTACTCGGTTGGGCTGGGGGAAATAAAATAGAAGCTTAGCCCAATTATATGATGTCTCTTATATAGGTATGCACCTAACTAGGTATGTGGGTATTTAACATATATTTACTAGGGGCAAGTGGAATGGAGTAACTGTAATTTTGGGCATTTAAAATCAGGAGTTGGTGACAATGGGCGGGATGAAAATTTACTAGTTAATTTGTAGGTCATTCAACATATATTACTATTTAAGGTGGCATATACCATAAACGTATACGATTTTCATTCGATAATAGCATATAAGGTACCATATATTTATACAATGAAAATTTGAAAAGTATACTCTACAGATTAAATAACTATTTAATGCCACTTTCAAGGTACCATGTAATTAACATGCTGACACTTTTTTTTAACGGGAAGATGAAGCGTGAGGTACGTAAAGCCAAAGAGTACAATAAGATTGTTTGAATATATGTACCTACATTTATTCTATGTAATACGCATCGAATGTAAGAAAATGTTAACATCACCTCAATCTATAAATCTGCAGTTGAGGTCAACTGAATGACTCTTGAGTGAGTGGTGTTAAATGTATTATGGCAGATATAACAGTAACTGAACCTAGAAAAAAAAAAATGCTTATATTTGGATGAAATAGGGGAAACTTTGGAGGGGTGAAGAACATTAAAAAATTACGCATAACATATATATACATGGAGCATTTAGGTGTCACCAATTTTTGAATTTACATTTTAAAATTATTGGTTGTTTGTTGAAATGGACATTGGAAAGACAAAATCATGTTTAAATTTTAACATATCAACAATCAACTTGGTTTACACTTTATTTGGGTTGGTTTTTAGTAAACTGTTTTTTCCCCCCCTCTTCAAAGAAATAGTTTTTCCCAAAAACTATTTTTGGAGAAACTACGAAGTGTTTGAACTAGCTTAGAGGCTGTTCTCTTCGCCTTATTTTATTTAAATTTATTCTGAGCTGAACTTATCTGAACTTGTTCTGAAGTTATTTCCTGAACTTTATTTTAAACTTATTTACTGAACTTATTTTGAACTTATTAAGCACAAATTTATGAACTTATTTGCTGAACTTTTTCTGAACTTATTTGCTGAACTTATTCTGAACTTATTCTGAAGTTATTTACTAAACTTATTATGAACTGATTCTTAAGGCTGTGTTTGGTCCTTAGAAAAGTTAGTGGAAAGAAAAGTTGAAAGAAAAAAAATTATGAAGGAAAAAAAGTATCGAGAAAGTGAGTTTTTTTCTCTTGTTTGGATTGAGAAACAAATACAAGAATTTAGATGAGAAATTTAAATGTTGATGAATTACTTGAATCATGTTGATGTCATCTAAGTTATGCAAGTTTGGAGGAGGTTAGGAATTCTTTTGGAAACTTTTTCCAAACTTTCCTCACAATTTATGAGGAAAATTTTGTCACTTGTTTTTAACAATAATTTTTTTCTAAACCAAACACAAGAAAAAAAAGTTACTTTCCCAAATTTTTTTCTTTCCATTAAATTTTTCAAGGTCCAAACGTAGCCTAACTGAACTTATCTGAACTTATTCTTCAAAAAATAAGTCGGAGAAAACACAGCTATATGATAAGTAATTTAAGGAGTTATATTGTTTGGCGTAACTCTATACTACTCCATAAATTATCACTTTCATAGGGTATTTTCATTTTTTTTCATTAAAGTATTTTTAATGGGATCAATTACTTCTTTAAAATGTGAGTATGGGCGTAATTATAATTTAAATTTTGCTATCGAAAGCATCAAATACACACACCTTATTACACATTAAAATATAATCAATGGTTGACTTTATCTGGAAACCAGGAAACCCAATCTCACCTCTATATCTGTCAATTTTATTTATTGTAAAAAGTTTTTAATTGTTATGATTGTGGGTTACGGTTTTATGCGTGAATTTTTTTGGGGGGTAATGGTCAATTAGTTGTGATAATATCGAAGTTGCATATAATTTGTCAAACAATTAATCTTGAAGTCATGGGATGGTATGAGCAGGGTTTATATTAAAAAATAGAATTGAATAATGAAAAGATGGAATTGCTTTTTTTTTTTTAAAAAAAAGAAACAAATTAACAGACAACATGCCTACACAATTTAGGGCATAAAAATTTATGAAATTGAAATTACAATTATTGTTGCTCTGTCAAGGATGGATAAATAGGAAGATTAGACTAAAAAATGGTTGTATTCTAACACGACCAATGAGCTGTTGTTTTATTGTAGAAGAAGAAATGCCAATGATTATATTAAACATAATAATTGTTTTTTTTTTTTTTTTGTTGGGGGGGCGCGGGGGCGGAAGTTACCCTACCCTAGAAATATTGAGAGGAGATCACCAACACGTTGTAAAAATACAACGGCAAAGAAATACTTAAACAAGACATATAATATACTAACGTGGAGTAGGGATGTCATTGAAGACGTCCTTGCCGACTATTTTTTTGTAACATTATCGGGCATGTTGTTCTTGTTCACAATCAAGAACTGGCACTCTAATGACAAGGTGATATAACGTTAGCCATGGTAGAAGGCTGGTTTTGGAAGTTATATT
>NCQT01096964.1:0-10360 GCA_002740465.1 Stenocereus thurberi
AACCTTTTGTGGCAATATCAGATATGCTACAATTATTTCACTACTTTTACATTATTATAGCAAATTTAAATTTGCTACAAAAAATCAATTTTCTTGTAGTGCCAGTTGCCAGCTTCACCCACTGTTTTTGGTGAAACTAAAGGCAAGGAATTTGTCCTATTGCTCTACTTCTCTCTCTCACTCTCTCTCTCTCTCTCTCTCTCTTGTTCTGGTGCATTTGATAATCAAATTTTGGATCTTAATTTTGATTTTCGAAAATAAAATTTCAACAATTTTAGATGTAAAAAACTCAATTGATTTCTTATTGTATTCGAATTTTAGGTCTAAAATTTTTAGTTTCAAGTGTGAAAATTCGAAAAAAAATCATTTGAAAATTTCAAAATTCATATTTGGAATTTTGAATTTGAGATTTGAGGTTAATTTTGCTTTTCAAATTTTAAAACTCACTTTTGAGTTTCAAAGATAACATTTCTAGTTTTTGATCTGAAAACTTACTGAAATCTAGATCTAAAATTTTATTTTTTAATTTAAAAATATTAATATTTTAGGTCTCATACTTTAAGACAATTTCGATATTCTTTTGATTTTGTTCCCAAATTTTGACTTTTTCATATCAATTCTTTTTATTTTCCTCCTTATGTTCAGTTTGAATTGATTTTTCTTTCTTTTTTTTGTGAGATAGTGTACTTCTATTTTACGATGGGAGATGGCAAGTTTAAGGTTGTTGAATGTTTATCCAAATTTTAAGGATTAGAATTTTATAGGCAGTGGTTTAGTTGTAAAAATCGAAGAGTCGTGTGAAGAGGAATAAGCACCTTGGTAGAAATTCTAGTTCCATTAGATTGAGATTTTCATACAATTTTTTTTTTTTTTTTGTAAGATTCTTGTAATTTTAGATGTATAAGTTCACTTGTGAAGATTTATTTAATTATTCTGAAGTTTCTGCTCTAGATTTGTAATTATTTTATTTTGTAATTATGTCTTAGTTGTACTTTATTCTAACTTAATTTTGTAAAGTTTAACAATCATTTTATGTACAATTTGTTTGTTTTGTATAATTCTTTTCTTATTTTGCCTTCAACCAACAGTATGATGAGGCTTCTAAAGAAAGTCTCATTATTTTTTAAAGAAAAATAGCCAATTTAGGTGTAGAATTTTTGAATCCGTCGCTACAATAAAGATATAATGTCTTCATCACTCCAATCCATCGCTTGATAGTGACAAAATAGTGAAATCCATTACTAAATTTTAGTTACAAATGAAATAACAATGAAAAGACCCTGTCTCTAATTTCATTGCTAATTATGATTTCTCGTCGCTGATTTAAAGTTTTTTCATAGCTAATTCCGTTGCTATTTTGCTTTTACTTTTTGTAGTGTTAAAACATATTATAGCTGAGGTCTACGCTATAGATAACTAGTTGTATGAAGCTAATCAAGAAATTAAGCAAATGTACAATCATGATGTTGAATTGTAATCACTGAATGAGATAGAGATTGAAATAATGATAATTATAGTAACTACTATAAGATGAAAGATCCCAATGAACAAGCAGCTCCTAACATGGGCCGATATGGAATTAGGTATAGTCAAATGTCCTTGATAATCAAATCAACCTAACAGAGTGCGTAGCTGACATTAGGAATATCAATCTCGAGCGACCACAAGTTCAACTCAATTAATTGGTGTCCCTAGGCAATTGATTGCTTTGATGAGTTTTATTGTAAGACACAAGGGACATTCTGGGTGCTTTGATGAGGCAATCGATGAATACGTCATAAAATTGTGTTTGATGGATGTGAGCTTGTCATCTAAGCTAGTTGTCCCTTTATACCTAGTGCTCAAGATGATTAATTTTATGCTTCATCATCCCCGACCCCTAAAAAAAAGAAAAAAGCTACTATGATTTCAAATTTGATAGAAGTAAAATGTATCTGACTTTAGAGCAGTCTATTACTTACGAGTCTTAAGCTTAATTATATTTGATAGGGTCTTGGTAGAATGGAAATAGTGACTATACCATTGTAGTATTGAAGTTACCCTTTTAAGGGATGACGGTAGATTAAATGAACAAGTGAAAGTCCAAATAGACCGTACAAATCCATACAAAGTTAGTTACATTCTACATCAGTAGATACATCACCTAAACAACTGAAAAACAGATGAGATGCAAACAAGGCCATTTGAAGTCAATTAGCCCTCCTCATTTTGTCCAACAATTCTTACTGTAACTCCTTCCCAATTTTGGACTTTTCACAGGCACACTATCTCGATCAGAGCCTTGCGTATTGTTGCTGAATAGTGAATAATGATTGTCCACTTCTTCAAGATTGGTTTCTTGAATTCTGCTAGAAAACAAATCTACTTGCCTTCCTTGACTTGGCTCTTCTTCCTTCCTTAACATGTTTGTAATTTTCACCTCCAAGCTTCAAATCCATCTTCAACTTTGATATATTGTAGTTCCATACATTACACGAGCTGTCTTTTAGGCTGTGTAGAATTGCTATGCTATTGACCCTACTATACACCACTACTGCAATCTCCAATAACCACAATCTGCTTTAATACATCGATGATGCCATAGGTGGTAATACTGAAAATTAAAAGTGTAACAATTATAGGTTTTATTTACTTTTTGTTAAGTAGTAAATGGATAACAGATAATAGAAATAGATAATAGATAGATAGATAATAGATAATCAATCGTAAATAATTTCATCTAACTGGGTGGACAAAAGTTATGCCCACCCAATCTTTCCTTTATTATAAATAATTCACACTCTACTACTATAGCAAATACAAGTGCTGTAGTGGTAGGCAGCTCACCTTGTCATTTGGGGAGTTGGAGTTTGAATCTTAGTGAGTCAAGGTTTCTTCTTCTTCTTTTTTTTTTTACCTTCTCGATTTCCTTTTCTTAAAAAAATTGCTTATGTTCTATTCAACTAAGTTTGATATCCTTTTACTTGCATAATTTTGTGATTAAGATCAATTTAAAATTCTAAACTCCATTTATTTTACATAAATATATATCTATATAGATATAATAATAATAATAATAATAAAATAATAATAATAATAATAATAACAACAACAACAACAACAACAATAATAATAGTAGTAGTAGCAGTAGCAGCAGCAGTAGGAGGAGGAGAAGGAGGAGGAAGAGAAGGAGGAGCAACAACAACAATGGCACACTAAAAAATGAATATAAAGTATTGCACATTAAACATATAACATAACTCACCAAAGTTGTGGTGCAGCTCACTAAGAAAATATCATAGCTCAAAATAGGAACAAAAATGTATTTGTGCTGTCAAAAATTATATATTATACTGTTTGTTCACTCTTTTTTCGTTAATTATGAATACTTAGGATCGCTCACTAAATCATATTGATTACCAAATATATTTCATAACTCACTAAATTTCTATCATAATTCACTAACTAAATGACATAGCCCCAATAAAATAAATAGTACAAATCAACAGAAAATAATTTTTTAAAGTTTTTGAGTTACATCATAGCTCACTTATTTTTTGACACAGGAGCGTATGCATTATATTTGGTGAGTATAATACAAATGTAGTCGAGCTCACCAAATATATATCATTGTTCACCAAAGACATAGTAAAATCAGTGACATATCATTTTATTTTTTTTTAGCTATTTGCTCACTAATTGTATATTTTAGCTCACTACAACCATAATATAAATAGCTCACTAAAAAGTCAGAATACAAGTGACTGAAACTTTAGTCAAAAGATACATTATAGCACATTAGAAGATGAATATAAAGTGTTGTTTATTGAACATATAATGTAACTCACCAAAAGTTATAACGTAGCTTATCAAGGAAATATCATATCTCAAAATATGAATAAGAATGTGTAATTGTGTATTATATTATTTGCTCGCTCATTTTAGTTAGGAACAATTAGTATTGCTCATTGAATCATATTGGTCACTGAATATATTTTATAACGCACTAAATATCTATCACAGCTAACTAAATAAATATCATAACTCATTAAAAGAAACAGTACAAGTGATTAAAACCTTTTAAATATTTCATTCTTGTGCATCTAAAGAATTCTATGTTTTTGTTGACCAAAAGACATATCACAATACATTATAAGACAAATATAAAGTATTGCTTGCTAAACATATACAATAGCTCACCGAAGGCCACAATGCATCTCACTAAAAAGCCATAGAACAAAATATGAACAGGAATGTGTATGTGCTCAGC
Source organism: Stenocereus thurberi (assembly GCA_002740465.1). Classification (NCBI taxonomy): domain Eukaryota; kingdom Viridiplantae; phylum Streptophyta; class Magnoliopsida; order Caryophyllales; family Cactaceae; genus Stenocereus; species Stenocereus thurberi. The sequence goes on from NCQT01096964.1 coordinate 4,250, forward strand.
AAAATTGTGCATGTATTATTGTAAAACTCCAAAAATTTATATTTATAATTCTTAAAGAATGATCAAGTGAGTTAGCTTTATTAATTTTGAAAACTTACAGCAGACCGCTTGAGCTCGTAGGTAGTAATTTAGTTGGGCCTCGTTAGGTTAGAATTATGAATCAAGCCTGAAATTCTTTACTTCTAACGCAATCCCATTTTTTTTAATGGTTGACCCGACCAAAGGTGCTAATGAAGAAAGTATTAATTTTAATTTGAAAAAAAAATCATATTTTATCTCCCTCTTAAATGTTTTCCTTTGAAACTTTGGAAATAAAATCAAAAGATTTTTACCCTAATCTCCCAAAACCCTTTCCTCCTTTCTCCTAGCTGCCGACGCCTCCCTCCAAACCAAAAAGGATGTTTTAAGAAACCTTAGCCATATGCGCTCTCTCTCTTTCCCTCTTCCTCTCCCTCTCACGCACGTCCACTCTCTCTTCCTCTCACATGCCACATTCTCTCTCCTCCTGCCTGGCCATCGCCGCCCTCTGGCCATCAGCCATCAGCCGCCCCCCTCCTCTCTCTTTTTGATTCCCTGGTAAGGTGCTTTTAGGGTTGTTCATATCATGTTTAAAATTGTAAAAAAAAAAAAGTATATGATTTTCATGGCAAGTTTAATTCATCATTTACCTTCTAATTAATATTTTGCATGTTTATAATCAAATTTTCATACTTTAGAGTCGTTGAAAGCCTATACGTAGCCACCTTACTCTCACTTCCATCTTCAAGGTAAAAATCAGAACTTTCTGCCCAAAACCTCTTCTCAAAGGACTTGGCTAGGTTTAATGAATATTAGAGGAAGCAGTGATGGCTAAAGATGATCCAAGATTTATTTTTGGTGGTTTTCTTTAGTGGTCATATGGTTTCATGCATGAAAATTGAGTTTTGAAGACACCAAACAATAGATCTCTATTAACCCAAATTTAGGAATTAAACTGTACTTACGTACAAGACCAAAAATCATGAAAAACTTTGGGAAGGTATATTTATGAGTCTAGTTTACTAGGAATTTTGAATCATCAATTTTGGATCTAAAACGAGGGAGAAATGAATTTTCTTCTGGAACTGCTCAAGCTAGATTCTTACACTTCTTCGAGGTAATGTCTATGTCCTAACTCTCCTTGGTTGCTCTTTTGAAATGATTTTGGATGTTCATGAGCTGTTATGTGACGTTGTATGCCAAGGGGACCTTATATGTAAATCGCAAACTGCAAGTAGCGATTATGTGATTTTTTGAAGGTGGAATATCATGTTGTGATTGAATGTTTTAGTTGAACAGTTCATGTTTTCAATGGTTTTGTTAAGTAGTAGAGGATTATTTGACATGGGTTGGGCTTTCGAGAAGCCAAACAGATTATTTATAATATACTAATCCCAAAGTGAAAAACTAAAGCGAGTTTGTAGGAGGGTGCCTCCTGAGATCAGTGTAGGTTTACCTTGATATTGAGACAAATTAGTCTCCCCGGGTTATAACATGCAGTTTTTGGATACATGCCTTTATAGATGGATATATTCCAAGATGGGTTCTGGTAACCCATATGATTGTTCGGCGGCAGGCCATGAGACCCTCTGGTGGGGTCGTTCGCCAAGGATAATTTACTTACTGTGACTTTTGAATAATGAGTTATTGTTTGAAATGGAAGATCTTGAACAGGTTGGGAATCGTTTTTGAACTATTTGAATGTTCCCTCTCACCCCTAAATGTTTGAAATGAACTTAAGTAGGTGTTTCACAGTTAGCGGTGGGCATTATTGAGCTCCGTCTCACTATTTGAAATGCTTTGTTTTCAGGTACTGATGTGCTGTATGGGAATGAGATATGAGTGAGGCCGGGTAGATGTTTAGATTCAATTTTTTTATTTGTAGTTGACACTGGATCTTGACCTTGAATTTGGTTTATACTTTTGTTAATCCTAATTAATTACCTTTTTACCTTATATTTCATTGTAAAATTTAGCAGTGGCGCCCACTAAGATATTTCTGTTGCACTAAATAGGCTAAGTATTAGTGATAAAAATGAATTAGAATTTTCTGGACGTCACAGAGTGGTATAAGAACTTTAGGTTCGATCATAGCAACTCACTCCGGAGCTATTCACTCCAAAGGAGAGCCTAAAGCCTTATAGACATAGGTACCAAGTGGATTGTGAGTGGACTATGGGTAGAGGGATTGCATATATCCATAAGTGTCATTTTGCATCTAATATACCTCTTCAAGATGTTATGTGGTTACATGATGTGTTGATGTGTGATGAAAATGGTTAAATATTGTGCTCTACATGTGTGATGGAAAAGGTAGGCACATGAATGCAAGTACATACTATATGAAATGTAGATATATGGTTAGAAATCCAAAGATAAGGATATATATATAACTTGTATATAAGCAAGATATGCTTAGTGATTTTCCTATCGTGAGTTATAAATAGGGGTGCCTAGCTGACCTTGTGAGCTTGTATTTATGGTAATTTTGGGGTTGAACATGACCATTTATGTACTAAGTTAAAAACACTGTCCTTAGTAAGAAGTAAGGTGGTTCAGGGGGGCTAGATGACTATTGTGGCATGATATAGGAGGACCCATAACCATCTTTGTACTTCCCCTGACCTGTTGCTTTTTTTACCTTACTAACCTTTAAAATCTTCCACCTCTTCGATCTATTGTTTCCTACCTTACTTGAATAACATTTTCCTAACCCTATTGTAATCAACCGCCTTGTGGGAATAACATTCGCTACTTTTTCATTGATATCTTCTTCTTTGTAATGAATTGTGTCTTGTACCTTCTTGGAACCTTGTGATCCCTTGCTTTCATTCATCTACTTGTTGCTTTCACTTTGTGCTCTTATACATTCCTTGATTCTCATGTTTATTGTATTAATACATCTACTCTAATTGTTTTCTCGTATTTTGGGATGAGTATGCTAATTTAATTTGTTGATCCTATATTGAGCTTTGAATTTGTTTGACATTCCTTATGTTTCCTTTGGAGTTATGTTCACTTGGTGACTCCCGAGTTATAACCAATTGCTTCTTGAGAAGGGCAATTGTTATTCTGTTTTGTTGATATCTTCGTCGTCCTATAGAAAATTTCAATTTCATTTTTGAACACAAATGATGCCTTGTACTAATCTCAACTTTAGGATCTCACATATTTAATTTTGACCTGTATGCTTGCCGCATTTAACCTTGCATTCTCATATTTTCAATCGATTCTTGTACTTAATACATATATGCACTTGCTATAGTACTCCATAATCACTCAAGATGACTTCTTTTGCTCACTAGGAACCTTAGTCTCATTTAGTAACTTCCTTTCTTCTGTTTGTTCATTTGGACAAGTATTCCTTCGTATGCATTTGTGGGATACTATATTCTTCTGGGATTTCTAAATGCTCGAGATTGACATTCATATCTTTAGCTTCCTTTCTTTCTTTTGTTTGTTCATTTGGATAAGTATTCCTTTGTATGCATTTGTGGGATATTGTATTCTTCTGGGATTTCTAAGTGCTCAAGATTGACATTCATATCTTTCTTTCGACATTATGCTTACTTTGGTTACCCTTGAATTATTCCTATTAGACACTAATGATCTTTCTTTCCGGTTGCAAATACCATTTGGTTGTTTTTCTTGCAACTACTTAAGCTTATATCCTTTCTTTTGTCATCACTTTGTAACTCAAAGCTAGCCTTTATAGCCTATATGATTCTTACCACTCCTCTTTTGTGAAAAGCTTAAGATTAGACTAGTTTTTAGAAGTGAGATATAGTGTTCTCATATATCTAGGCTTGTAGGTGAGCCTATTGATGATTTTCATGGTTAGGCATGTAAGTTGGGTTCTCTTGAGTAACTCATGTTATGTGGTTATATATGGATTTCACACCATTAGGTTTCCTTGTTGTAATAAACATGTCTATGAAGCCTATGACTTAGACGATAGGTGAACTAATTTGAAAAAGTAATAAGAAAGTATGAAGATAGATATGGGTATGAGGAAATGACCATTACAGTGATCTATTGAGATATACGTTGTTTTGCTACAATTTTAAAGCTCATTTATCAAATAAAATTATATTTTTGGGTATCATCACTTTAATTTAGCTTAGATTGGCTAGCTTGACTCTCGGGAGACAACCGTGCGAGTATTTACGGAATGTTCAGGAAAAAAAAATACAATTGGGATAAGGGAGGGAGCTTATTATATTGCATATGACTCCAAGGACATATATACGAGTTGTCTAAAGTTCAGGTTTCATACTTAACTAAAGGAGCTTAAGATATGTTGTTTAATGTATCAGAAAGCTTATTGATTACATTTAGGTCAACCAAGGGTGCAGGACAAAGTAATTCACCTACTAATAGGGGTTATGTAATGAGTTAAGGATGAACACTCATATGAATAGTAAAGTGGAACCAGAGTAGAAAGTCATATACTACTGAAGGTACCTCCAACTAAGAAGCTTACAAATTACAAAATCATCTATAAGCTAACACCAAGCCTCGCTTGCTACACCTGAGCCTTAGGTATGTTTGCTTATGTCTACCTAGAGAACATTAATTGATTGTACGGTGTAGGCCACCCAGTTCGATGGTATCAAGTGTTGATGTGAAATAAGGGGCATTGTTTTAGCGAATACTCTAAGAGACTTTTCGAAGTAGGCTAAACTTTATTGTTGCGTTCAACGCAATGACTAAAGGGTAGATGAGATGAACAATTCAGATGTTGAAGAGTATATCTCGAGCTCATGATTTAGATTAAAGAAGGCATGGGATGAGCAACTGATATTGATCGAGTTCTCGTACAACAACAGCTAACACTCTAGTATAGGAATGTCTCTATTTGAAGCTTTGTATGGTAGAAAGTGCAAAACTCCCTTATGCTAGTAGGAGATCGACGAGGCATTCACTATGAGATCTGAACTCATACAAGCCACCACACAGAAGATACAATTGATCCAACAAGAGATGGAGGCAACCTAGAGTCTCCAGAAGAACTATGCGGACAAGCGGCAAAGACCCTTGGAGTTTGAGGTAGGAGACCAAGTCTTTTTATGAGTCTAACCCACAAAGGGTGTTATGCAGTTCGGGTAATAAGGCAAGCACACCCCGAGGTATATCGACCCTTACACAATCATAGAGTGCATTGGGGAAGTAGCATATCAGCTACAACATCCAGATGAACTTTCCAGAGTTCACAATGTGTTTCACGTGTCTTAACTACATAAGTAATTCCGGAGCCAACCCACATGATCAAGCTGAAATCCGTACAGCTTAGAGAAGACTTAACTTATGAGGAGCAACTGATCAAAATTTTGGACCGCTAGGAGAAGTAGCTTTGTAACAAAGTAGTTCCACTTGTGAAAGTCCTCTGGGCAAACCACACCACAGCCGAGGCAACATGAGAACCAAAAGAAGGAATACAATCCAAGTACCCTCATCTGTTTACGGGAGCAGGTATGAGCAATTTTCAGGGACGAAATTTCTTTTAAGATGGATGAGATGTAAAACCTCGAGAATTTAGATGCTTTGCAATTGAGTTGTTTGTGGAGTTTCGAATGCGAAACTTCTTTTAAGTGGGGTAGAATGTAAAACCCCGAAAATTTATATTTATAATTCTTGAAGAATGATCAAGTGAGTTGATTTTATTAATTTCAATAACTTACCATAGGTCGCTTGAGCTCATATGTAGTCATTTAGTTTGGGCCTCGTTAGGGTAGAATTTTAGATCAAAACCGAAATTCTTTACTTCTAACCCAATCTAATTTTTTTATGATTGACCTGACCTAAGGCGATAATGAAGAAATTATTAATAATTTTAATTTGACAAAAAACATTAGATTTTATCTCCCTCCCAAATGTTTTCCTTTGAAACTTTGGAAAATAAAATCAAGAGGTTTTCACCCTAATCTCCAAAAACCCTTTCCCCCTTTCTCCTAGCAGCCCCCTCTCCAAAAACAAAAAAGAGAAAAAGGAGACGAAATGCATGTTTTAAGAAACCTTAGTCCTACGCTCTCTCTCTCTCTGTCTCTCTTCCTCTTCCTCTTATGCACGCCCACTCTCTGTCTCCCTCTCACA
>NCQT01097003.1:33697-46581 GCA_002740465.1 Stenocereus thurberi
GCAACTCATACTGGCCTCTCAGAAGCATAGACAACTCCTAATAGAGGCACGGAATAAAATTGAGGTATCTCCTGAAGCTACTCTAGAAGAAATGATAACCTTAATTATGACTGGCAAAGGCACTATAACCTTTGGCAGTGAACATCTCCTGCTAGGAGGTGCATCGAACAACAACACCTTCTACCTCAGTAGTACATGCCTTCAGAAGCATGTACCTCTAGCTTTGGTTGACAATGGCTTAGCAGTGAATGTCTATCATTGGTGGACGGTCAAAAGGTTAAGGGTTAAAGAAGAACAGCTCTAAGCACCATCCACTCATTTAAGAGCATATGAGAATTCACAGAGGTTGGTGCTGTGTACTATTCACCTTCCCATTAATGTGGGCCGTATTGAGAGGAATATAGAGTTTCAAGTCTTCGATATACTAACTACCTTCAGCAAACTTTTGGGAAGGTCATGGCTTCACAACCATTAGGTGGTTCCCTTCACCTTCCATTAAAAAGTGAAGATGTTAATAAAAGGCGAAGTAGTGATTGTTAAAGGTGACAACCTATGTGCTATTATCACAAGTAAGAGGCCAATTCCAGGAATAAAGCATTATCGCGATGATGAAGAACTCTATAATTTTGAAATGGTGGTGGCATTATAAAAGGACAAGGCTCCTTTCGACTTTGATCCTTATTCTAATATGAATGTTAATGCCATCCATAAGAAGTGAGGCGACTTCCTAGGAATGGCTATAGGACAGAGAGCATAGGGGTGGACTACCTTCCCCTTAACGTAGAGGGAGGACTATAAGTTCGGATTAGGATACCACCCTACCCCTGAAGAGATATTTAATGCCAGGCATGAAGCACCAGCTTGAAAACAACTGCTAGGAGGGTACCCAAAGAACTGCATTATTAGGCCCTATCCTCTCACTCTCAATGAAAACTGCTACTAGGAGGGTTCCAAAAGCACAAGCTTAGAAAACTACTGTTGGGAGGGTACCCAAACAACTTTCTTTTCTATGGCTTTCCTAAACCCTGCTATATAAAAGAAAAGGGACTCTTATTGTTGGGGTTCGAAATATTTAATGGTTGCCACCTGCTGGAAAAAGAAGTGTTTACTGCCCAAGAAAAGAACAGTTCACAAATGACTGGGTGGATCTGGCTAAAAGTAACATCTTCAGGATACTATTTGATCAAGGCCACAAGAAGAAAGAAGACCCTATCATTGTTCTTTCTCTCATCGTCTAATAGTGGATTCGATCTTATAACTTCATTATCGAAGTTCAAGCTGAGGACTGTAAGCAATTAACTAGGAAAGATAAATAGGAAGGAAAAATGTTTACTGTAGCTATAGGGAGTAGTTTAAGGGAGTCTAAGATAGGGTCTAAGAGTCAGTCTTTAGCTCCTATACCTTTAAGTGCTACATTAGATGTATTTGTAATGTATTTGTTTCAAATTCCAATAAGACGAACTCTTCTGCTTATGACTCATCTCATCCCTTTCCTTCTGAATGTTTTGCCTTATAATGAAAATAAAGAAGAAACCCCAAAAGAATTAATTAAAGTAATGAAAGATCATGAATATCGAACTTTCGTAATTGAAGGCACAATACTAACAAATTTGGGAACACCTGATGAACCCTAAGAACTCAAACTGGGAAAATCATTAACCCCCAAGGAGTAAGAAAATTTTATTGTACTCCTAAAAGAATTCATAGATGCCTACGAAGACATCCCAGGCATTTATCGGGACATTGCAAAGCAGAAAATTCCTCTCTATCCAGATGCAAAATCGATAAAACAAAAATTTTGAAGGATGAAGCTAGAATGAGACTTAAAAATAAAGGAAGAGGTGCAAAAGCAATTGGATGCAAGATTCATTAAGGTTGTGTACTACCCATAGTGGGTAGCAAACATTGTACCAGTCCTAACAAAGGATGAGAGAGTAAGAATGTGTGTAGATTTGAAGGACCTCAACAAGGCAAGCCTAAAAGATGATTTTCCACTACCACACATGGATGTTTTGGTTGATAACACAGTCAGTCATGCTCTCGTTTCTTTTAGGATGGTTGCACGGGCAACAATCAGGTTTAGATGACAGTAGAAGACATGGAAAAACTACTTTCATCACCCTATGGGGAACCTATTGTTACATTGTGATATCGTTTTGATTAAAAAACGCCAGGGATACTTATCGAAGGACAACTACTACCTTGCTACATTACCTAAGGCAGAAGGAGGCCAAAGTATATGCGGATGACATAATCATAAAATCTAAGCAGAGGGATGGTCATGTTTAAGCTCTTCAAAACTTCTTCAATAGACCTAGGTAATACAACATGCGCTTAAATCCACAGAAATGCACATTTGGAGTCACCTTAGCCAAGCTGCTTGGGGATGTCATTAGTCTTTGAGGAATTGAGGTTGATCCTTCGAAAATTAAGGCAACACAAGAAATGTAGCCACCCAAGACAAAAAAAGAGATATGAGAATTTCTGGGACGTCTTCAATAGAATAGTCACTTTCTATCAAAATTGACAATGGTAGTGAGCCTATCTTCAAGAAATTGAAGAAAGGAACAAAGATTGAGTGGCACTAGGACTGTCAGGGGGCATTCGATAGGATCAAAGAGTACCTATCTAATCCACCAGTTCTAATACCCTTGCAAACATGCATTCCTTTCATCTTATACCTCACAATGACAGACACTGCCACAAGGGCCATGCTAGCTCAGAAAATAGAGGGAGAAGAAAGGGTCATTTACATCACAGGTAAAAGGTTCGTCAAATACAAGATCCGCTATAAGGCCTTGGAAAAACTATCCTGGCATTGGTATAGGCAACCAAGAAGCTTAGGCACTACATGCTGACCCATACGATACATGTGGTAGCCCTAATAGATCCCATAAGATATTTGCTCCAACAACTTGTAATAAGCGGCATGGTGGCTAGGTGGACTATAATATTATCGAAGTCTGGCCTACATTACATTTCATAAAAGTCCATTAACGGAAGGGTCGTTTGTGACTTTTTAGTAAATGTACCAACATAATACCAATAAGAAGAACATTTTGACTTGCTCGATGCAGAAATCCTCCAGGTAGAAGAAGATCTATAGACGAAGTGCTTTGATGGGGCTTCCAATTCGAAAGGATTTAGGCTAAGCATCCTCTTGGTATCATCAAAAGTAGCACTTATTCCTATTTCAGTTAACTAAACTTTGAGGTTACTAATAACATAGTAGAATATGAAGCCTACATCATTCGGTTACAAGCTATCATAAAGATGGGGTCCAAGAAGTTGTGGGTATACAGAGGCTCTAATTTAATAATTAATCAAATATCCCAGAAATGGAAGGTAAGAAGCGAAGCCTTGGCACCATATCAAGCTCACTGTATAGATCTCACCAAGAATTTTCACTTATATTGCATACACCTATCTCCCATGAGAAGACAAGCAGTTTGCAGATGCCTTAACAAAATTGGCCTCAATGATTAACATCCCTATGGGTGACCATTTAATGCCGATAACATTGGAAAGGAGGAGCAAACTGGCCCACTGCCACACCACTGAAGTGTATAGTGTCGAGCTCACGACCCAACACTATAACATTTACCAATACTTAACCAAGAAGGAATATCCACGAGGATCTTCCCCTAAATCCTAGAAAGCGTTAAGGATGTTAGCCTTATAATACTTCAAGGATAAAGGTAGCATATATAAGAAAATAGACGTGAGCATAAACGTACTCTATGTAACCCAGGATGAGGCTCATGAGATAATGAAGGAAGTTAATGGTCCATAATGGAGGGGTATTGCTATACCTATGTAAGAAAGTGTCATAAGTTCCAGGTGTATGCTAACTTACAACATTAACCTCCTTCCTTCCTCTCGATGTTGACCTTTCAATGGACTTTCTTAGTTTGGGGCATCAAAATAATAAGAATAATTACTCCAAAAGGGATCAGGCAGTATGAATATGGGCTTGTAGCAATTGACTACTTTAAAAAATAGGTAAAAGTGGCCTCTTATGAGAAAATTACTTCCAAGCATGTGGAAAATTACCTCCTCAACATCATCTGTCTTTATGGGGTTCCACACAAACTAATAAGTGATCAAGGGAGCCATTTCAAAAAGAAAGTTGCAACTCTACTTGAAAAGTATAGAATTCGGCATCATAAATCATCACCAAACCACCCTCAGGCAAATGGAGTAGTCAAAGTTGCTAACAAAAATGTCCGTTGGACAATTAAAAAAATGGCTGAGAATTATAAAGGTTGTCCTAATAAACTCCCATTTGCCCTTTAGGGGCATAGGATGTCAACCTAGAATAGAAGTGGAGCTGCCGATAGAAATAGCACTATCCTCACTTAGGGTGACCGCTGAAAGCCAAATTCCAAAGTCAGAATCGGTAAAAGCCGGGTATGAAGAATTGGTAATAATAAACAAGGGGAGGTTAAGAGCATTACATAACATCCAGATCTATCAAGCCAAAACCTTAAGAGCTTTCAATAAGAAAGTTAAACCAAGAGATTTACAGAAGGGTGATTTGGTTTAGAAGGAAATAAGGGCACTAATACAGGACCCAATAGAAAAATTTAGGTCCAACTGGTTGGGACCATACAACATAAAGGCCATACTACCAGGGGCAGCTGTGAAAATTATGGATATAAATGAAGAGAAATATACTCAGTATATTAATCGCGATCAATTAAAGAAGTATTATGCCTAAAAGTCCACAACAAAAAGTTAGCTGAACTTATAACAAGTTCACAAGGCCCATCAAAGGCGTGATGAAAAAAAGAGAAAAAAACAAAAAAAAAGAAGTGTAATAAGCTATGAACGTCTAATTCTGTATTTTGAATACGTCCTTAACTAGCCCGACATAACCAAACCTAAAAAACTATCTGGACACAGAAAAGTGGGTCCAGGTAAATGACGTATGAAATAAGGAGTTTTATGGTAATTGAAGCAAAAATCAACAGCTTTATTACCATCCAAAATTCTGAGAGCATACAACTTGAAATAAAAAATTATAATAGCATTCTACTTTCGAAAAGCACTAGAATTTATTAAGAAAACATATAAAAGGCAAAGCTTAAAAACCTAATCCTTTTTTAAGTTCTTCACAACCGGGAGGGGGATGCCTTCTCGGGGGTAGGATCCATTACTCTTTTCTTTCCATTTTGAGACAAGTCATCTTCTTTTCTACTCTGGATAGAGATTAGGTTACAACAAATTGCTTCCTTGCCTCAGCATCACGTTTGGTTATCCACTCTAGATACTGCTCAGAGACATGTGGAGAATGTGGGACAGATGACACCACAATGATGGGAAGACTAAGCCAATAGTTCTTCCAGGATTTGGCATGAGAATGTTCGTTCTTGCAAACTTTAGGGACATGATAGTCCATTCTAGGGATGCGCTATTTATGACCGAATTGCCTCATTGATCGAATCAAAAAGTAATAGGTTCCCTCAAACAAGGCAAGAAGCTGGACGTAGGTAAATGACTTTCTATTAGAGACAAAGTACCATATGCGTCACCAATGAATGACCCAATAGAAGGGAGGATCTTTCTTCAGGAAGTTGATCTACCTAGCCTTAGACTAATCCTTGTATAGCCTCCTTCTTTGGCAAAATTACGAGACAAGATATTTATCCACATTCCTAGTGATCTCTATCAACCTCAAATGCTCCAACAACTAGATCTACATGCCAACAGAAAAACTCAGTAAGGTCCAAATACTGGCTGATATCACACAAAAAGAGAGAGAGAGAAAAAAAGAAGAAAAGCAAAAAGAGAGACTCAAAAACTAGCTAGTTTCCAGGTTGTAGAGGCTATCTACGGTAGTTGGGGCTACCCGAGAAAAACTGATCTGGATGATGATGGAATTGGTTAAAATATAAGATAGTCTTAGCATAACGAGGGGCATAGGAGTCCGGTCACGATGCATCTCCTCAATCACACTCCGTAAAGCTATAGGACCCCTATTCAAAGTACCACCTATGAATAAGAAAGTGCAAAGAAGACATAAATGGTAGCCTTACGTCCAAAGGATTATTGATAGCCCGACTATTCTTCTGTAGATAAGAAATTCGGGCAACAAAGTTTACTTCATCCCCGAACAATAAGGTGGTCACACACTTGTCATCTAAACCCAAGGAATGATGATAGAGGGCAAAAAGGTTGCTAGAGGTGGTCGGTAAGATAGGAGGACAATAGAGAGGAAAGCCAAGGATAGCGCTAAATTACTCCACTAATAGGCAAAGTTCACGATTTCCAAAGTGGAAGACTTGGAGTTCGAGATCCCAAAAGGTGGCGGCAACTCCAAGAAGGTCCCAAGAAATTAACTTGTTATAAGCTAAGAAGACTATCTAGATAGGAGCTCTTAAGGTCATGTTTGTCGGCAAAATCAAGGGAGAGGATCCAAGAATTCAACTCTTCATGGCAGCTATTTTTTTAGAAAACCTTACTCTGAATTGATGAAAATTCGAAGCATAGGAGGTCTTAATTTATAGTAATAGTAGCGTTAGCGAATTCCCAATAGGCCTTGGTTTTGGCTGGCTTCTTGACCGCCCTAGGGGATATCGAATTTAATTTGAGCTTGAAAAAATAAATTAAGCAAATATGGCGACAAGGCCAGCCCAGTAAAGGTTACCGGCCGACACCCCGGGCCGTTACTGGGTCATTGCTGTTTTTTACTTTTTTTGCTTCATTTATTCCAGGCTTAACTTGTAAATTTCAGCCAGTTGTAAATTGTTTATTATTCAATAACATCTTTGCTAATTACTCAGGACCATAATGCCCTTTAATTACTTATTCTGTCCTTTCTTTTTTACATAATTTTAGGTGGGGAGTAGGGCCTAATGTGCATTCGAGTCAGTACGAACATGCATAAAATTCTCTTGGTTCGCATTACATGAAAAGTGAAATAAAACTACAGGGTCATAGTCAAAAGCATCATACATAGACTTAACAAACTTTTCCTGTTGATTATCTGGGAACCCACTACTGCTTCCACCAAAAAGGTAGTTAGCATAGCTCGATATCCGAAATCAACTAAAGCACGATTGGCACCCAAAACAATACAAGGGTTGCCCCTGGGAGCCTAGGAGTGGCAAGGCGGATCATCATGCATCATCCCGGAAAAGGAATCAGTATACAAAATGTGAGGCACATAAGGTTCCCCTAGCAAAGTAGATAAGGCCTAAGGATCTATAGGATTATAAATTTGATGTGACTCCACCTGTAACAGTGATTCTGGACAAGGGCTGCCACCTCGAGCATGGTAAGACTCAGGAACATCTTGGGCTTGGTAGAAGAACACCTTCTAGATTGAAAAGCATAGGACCTTTGTGGTCAAAAATATTCTTCATGACCCTACGACATAGATAAGGAAGAATTGATAAAGAAGAATTAACCAGGGAAGATGAAATATAACCTCAATTTGAGGAGAAAATCTCACCTCATCAGCCTGGGGATGGTGACAGGAGAAAAAGTTGACAAATGCCCTCTACAAGGAATGGAAGTGGTGTATTATGAGCCCCAATTGTTAGTAGTTGTACTAAAGAGAGAAGGAAGAGTTATAAGGGTTACCGACTAACTTAAAAATAAGGTGAGCAGCATACTTACCCCATTAAAAGTAGAAGTAAAAGGGAGTTTCGGGCATTACAATTTAGGACTAATGGAATCTCCTCATAAATAGCCTCTCCCTCTTCTTTAGACACCTTGATGTTTAGGCTCAGGATAAAAGCTTCAACATCTATTACCTGCAAATTAGGGATTTCAAATGTCAATAATAAAACTAATGCATAAGAAAAAAAGCATAAAGTGCACATACCAACTTGGTCATGAAGCGTCCGAGACAAGCCCCATAGTTGCCTTGATGGTCTACATAGTCGATCAAGTGAATGCCCTCCTTCATCTGTATCATGTCCTCAAAGGAATGTGCCCTCATATAAAACACAGACCAAGGAGGATCCTAAGGAATGAACTGGGGACACTAACTAACAAATTGCATGAGAGGGTACAAATTGCAGAGCAACCCGCTCACGCAAATACCGGACAAAGTCGAAAGGTCCTTCCACAAGGATACCACACAGGGTATAAAACTGAGCAGCTTCAACTTCAGAAGGAAGAACACGGTTCCTCTATGGGTAAAAGTTAGCCTACACAAAAGGAGAAAATTTAGTAGAAGGAAAACTCGTTTACTAAATCATTTTTACAAAATAAAAGGGACTTTACCATTCTAGAGCATTAATAGCTGCATGAAAATACTAAAGATCTCCCGATTCGAATTGTTTCCCGATTTGGTTTTCCTTAGTCTACAAAACCATGGTCGGAAAATTTGTAGGCGCTCGAGGTCCCGATGAAAGAGCTAGGAAACACATGTAAAACCAGAGCTGCACAAAGACAGTGGAAGTTAGGTGTTGCCAACAAAGAAGAAAAAAAGAGAAGGAAGAGGAATCCTACCTCAATAACTCTCCATATACTCCGAAGGGGTATACCTGTACATTGCTCCCCATGAGTGTGCTCAATCGTCCGAACTTCTTGGCACATTCTGTGAATTAAGGTGGAATGTGCATGGACTTTCCAGTTCAAATACCTTACCTAGTCTAAGTCAACTAAGTTGACTAAGTAGTGGAACTGGCAATGTTTTTTCAAGTAGGGAAAGATAGTCTTATTGAGAAGGAAAGTGAGAATTAACTAGAAGTGTTGGGCCCACTGCTCATCATCATTCATTAAATCCTCCAGGATACTTAGGGGAAGTGATCTCTAGGAGGAATAGATCCCATGATTAGCCCAAAGAGATGAACGATGAACATGAAAATCCTCTTGATAGACTAACAATATTCCTGTGAAACCAAGGCGTGCTAGCACAGCAAAATCAAAAGCAGTAATAGTCATCTCACTAAAAGTAAAGTGAAATGAGTTAGTGGTATCCCAAAACTCACTCAACCGCCCCACGAGTGATGAAGCGATCAGTTAAGTCCACCACCCCATATAATGCAGAGTAGAATCAGCTAAATCTCGTATTTTCCACAACAGCTTGAATTTGAGCCCTCCATGCACCGAGTTCAAGCATGAACTTTCTAAGGGCACCAGCACCCCTAATTTTATCATGCTGCAAAAGAAAGAAGAGAATATATTTTAGGTCTACTCCAAATGGAAATTAAAAAGGCAAGTAGTAAGAAAACAAATAGTAAGAAGAATAAACTCTTACTGTATATATAGTTGCATGGCTAGATACATGGCATCCAACATCTAGCTAAAGGTCATGCCTATACCAAATATTGACATGCCTCCATTCTCTATTAATAAAAGAATCTTAAGGAAGCCTTACTTCCTTATGAGGAGGATGACTTCTTACGCCTATGATCTTCCTTCAAAACACAATTAAGAAAAGAATGAGAGTATAGAAGCTAAGAATACACACTTGAGAGCAAGAGAAGAGGATGGTGTGAAAAAGATGGCAAACAAGGGAGGTGCATACCGGTTAGGCTCTCCCTAGAGGTACCTTGCCAAACGACAAGCTTCCAAGGAATTAAAAAGCAAGAGAAAGCATGCAAAAAAAAAAGAAGAGGGCCACACCTAGGGAACCGGCCGGCATCTCTATCGAGGGGAATAATACAAAGTTCAAAGCATCAAAAGAGCTAGAAGCAAAGAAGAAAAAACCAAAAGCAGTTATACTAGGAGTCAGTCTGTGCCCATCATCATGCATGCCATCTTTAGACAAGAATCTTTCAAAGAAAAGAATAAAAGACGTGACTTAGAAAGCCAGCTGCTTCCCTAAAAAGGGAGATACACATGCGAAGACTAGTCAAAGAGCAAAGAAACAAAGAAAAGAAGTGATAGCCAAGTGTCGGTGCTGGCTGATTCCTTATGCAAATTATGGCCATAAGCATGCATCAAAACAAGTGGTAATTAGATCATCAAACTGAAGAACCATCAATACGTAAATCGCACAATGATCAAAGGATTATTAATGTGTAAATCGGACGATGATCGATAAATTAGCTGGAGGATTATCAGTATGTAAGTCGCACGATGATCGAAGAATTATCAGTGAATAAATCAGACGATGATCGAAGAGGTACCTGAAGGATTATCAATACATAAATCGCACGATGATTAAAGAATTATCAATGCGTAAATCGGGCGATGATCAAAAAAGTAGGTGAAGGATTATCACTATGTAAATCAAACGATGATCAAAGAATTATCAATGTGTAAATTAGACTACAATCGAAGAGGTAGCTCAAGGATTATTATTGTTATGTAAATCATATGATGATCAAAGAATTATCAGTGCGTAAATCGGACAATGATTGAAGAATTAGCCGAAGGATTATCAGTATGTACATTGCACAATGATCAAAGGATTATCAGTTTGTAAATTGTATAATAATCAAAGGATTTTGAAGGATTATGTACATAAATCGCACAACGATCAAAAGATTATCAGTGTCTAAATCGGACAATGATCGAGAAAGTAGCCGAAGGATTATCAGTATGTAAGTCACATGATGATCGAAGAATTATCAGTGAATAAATCGGACGATGATCGAAGAGGTAGCTGAAG
This sequence comes from Stenocereus thurberi, assembly GCA_002740465.1. Taxonomy (NCBI): domain Eukaryota; kingdom Viridiplantae; phylum Streptophyta; class Magnoliopsida; order Caryophyllales; family Cactaceae; genus Stenocereus; species Stenocereus thurberi. The sequence continues at coordinate 44,271 of NCQT01097003.1, forward strand.
GATTATCAATACGTAAATCGCACGATGATTAAAGAATGATTAGTGCGTAAATTAGGCAATGATCGAAAAAGTAGCTGAAGGATAATTAGCATATAAATCGCACGATGATCAAAGAATTATCATTGTGTAAATCGGACTATGATCGAAGAGGTAGCTGAAGAATTATTATTATTATGTAAATCGCACGATGATCAAAGAATTATGAGTGCGTAAATCAAACGATGATTGAGGAAGTAGCTGAAGCGTTATCAGTATGTAAATCGTGCGATGATCAAAGGATTATCAGTTTGTAAATTGTACAATAATCGAAGGATTTTGAAGGATTATATATACGTAAATCACACGATGATCAAAGAATTATCAATTCATAAATCAAACGATATCCGAAGAATTATCAGTACGTAAATCACACGATGATGAGAGGATTATCAATGTGCAACTCAGATGATAGCCAAAGGATTTTTAAGGATCATTAGTACGTAAATTGGACATTGGTTGAATGATCATCAGTGCATAAATCGGATGATCATCGAAGAATTATCGATTAGACGACAGATCGTTAGACCAGTAGTAAAGGTTTGTTACTTTGGCAATAATGGGAAAAAGTCAACCAGTCTCACTAGACCAAAAATAAAGATCCACTAATCCAGTGAAAGGATAAAGTTATATACTTCAAAATGAAAGAAAGCAAGATGTCAGACCTTCAGATCCAATAGCTATCAAGGTTCAAACACTTTAACAAGGATAGATAGGCTACTGTATCACAAAAGGAGCGAAGACCTCATGGTCAAAGGGGATAAATGAGCTTAATGGCATGTGGAGTGAATAGGAATGGCGAGACTAGAAAAGGTACGGGAACAACGGGAAAACTTGAAATCGGTAAAACTGAAATGATTCTTGGATAGAGATTTCACCAATAAGAACTATTTTAGGCCCCTTGATCTTTAATTAGGATACAAATTTCACCACCTAATTGAAATCAAGACTCACTTGAACACCACCTTACTTGGCCTAAGCAAGGATAACCCAGTAGAGAATCTACAGTAATAGATATGAAGGAGTTAAACTCAACTTTAGATTTCGATTCAATAACACTTTAGATTTCAATTCAATAACATTGAGTACAAAATGAGCTCTTGGACTACTTATAATGCACGTCCAAGGTCTAGGAATAATTAAAAGTGATTAACTAAACTTAATCTTAATGGATTAAAGGTGCTTAGTATTTATTTCCTTGCCCAAAATGTTTACTCACACGGCTGGCACCTCGGATGCATAATGGATGATTGTTAGCATGCAAAATGGTGGATTCTCCTCGGCCCATGTGGTGTTATCTGTCTAGATGAGTTATAGGATGACTATGCTTCTCTCAACAATCAGACAAGTGCAAGGGCTACTGAAGAAAACCCTCCTAAGAGGGTAAACCACCTGGCTAAGCAAAGTGACTACCAAGGAGCTAACCTTCCTCAGTTTTACTCCACCTCTTTGTCTCCTCATTTGATGAGTAACAAGGGGTTTCCTTCTATAAGGGGACACCTCAAGAAGTCAGAAATCCCCCTCATTTACAAATCTATATTAACACATCATTAGGAGCCTCAAATAGTAGTCTTAACCTAACCGTGCAAGATTAGGTGCAAACTGGCAGATTGGCGGTTTTGGGCTAGACTAGATGACTTAGACTCTTTTTTATGGGCTTATTTTGATATGCCTGGTTACTAGACATCCTAAAATAACTTTTAAAAAAAGAATTGCATCATTTGGACATCGTTTGGGCTATGAAATAACAAAAACAAAACTGGGTATATTTGCTAAAATTAACCCAGTAGCATGCTCCGTTTGGTCTTGCAAAATCAAATTTGTTCCTTCGACTTGGGCTTGATTGCTTGAACTATCTTGACTTGGAGGACTTAATTTGGACATGTTAGATTGATTTCCATCATCCTCCTATTGTTTGACAGGATTCGACCTCAAATTATACAGGTAGCCGTCTTCTTCGTACGGGCTTAAATCGGCTACGTTGAACATAGCTGAAACTCCATAGTCCCCAGGGAGATCCACCTTGTATGCATTGTCATTGATATGTTCAAGGACCTCAAATGGACCATCCGCTCTTGGCATTAGCGTGNTCTTACATCTTGCTGGGAAATGTTCTTTGCGAAGATTGATCCATACTAAGTTGCCTGGTTGGAACACCTTCTTCTTCTTCTTCTTCCGGTTGGCATGAGTAGAATAAGACAAGTTAGATTTTTTTCATTTTACCCTACAATTGTTCATGCAGGTTATGAATTTCTTAGACTCCTTGAGCAGTATC
>NCQT01097020.1:0-11916 GCA_002740465.1 Stenocereus thurberi
AAATCAAGACATCTTGTTGTATTCAACCAGTCATCTTGTAGAGAGACGAGTTTCTGTTTCAAACACTTCACAGGACCTGTTCCTCACGGCTGCTCTTATATCACTGACGTGAGTACCTGTTCTTGATAATCCATTAGTCAAGTAGTTTTAAGACATTGAGAACAGCAGTAAGGCCCTGTTTGGAAAGCCTGTTTGGAACAACAATAACACTTGGATAGCCCATGACCACATGATTGTTGGGCTACATTCACTTGACCTTGCTTTTGGCGTGGAGCTAATTGTTGAGCAAAGAGGGGACATAGACTTAGGGAGTGATCGGTGGATTTCCATTAAGAATATGAGACCATTTGTGAAGGGGAAAGTTAGTTGATGCTTGAGACAACACAAAACCCTTCAACATATTTTCTAGGGCGGCAAATCTGGCATTAATATATGTGGTATCGACTACCGCATAAATCTGTCCCTTGTGGTTACTAATCTTAGAACCTAAACTATCATCTATAGTGGTTTCCTATTGTAACGTCTTTTCTGGTAATTATTCTAGAAAATCCTACGCTTTAGTCTCACTTTTGTTCAAGAAGCCACCTTGGCACATAGACTATACCATGGTCCTTGTTGCTTGGTCAAGGTCCTCGTAAATTATTTGGCATAAATGCCAAAGTTCTAGACTATGGTGTGGACATTGAGTGACAAGAACTTAAACCTTTCAAAGCACTACCAAAAGGACTATTTCTCAAGTTGTACAAAGTGGTTGATTTCATTCCTTACTTTTATTGATTTACTATTCAGGAAATGCATTCCTACGAAAACACTCATAAGCCTATCCTGTGTGAAAATGGAGTTTGTCGGGGGGCTATGCATCTACTTTTTAGCCAAGTCTTTTAATGTAAAAGGAATGAAACACAACCTAACAATCTCTTAGAAGCACGTTAAGGAACTACATCATCAGTATACTTCCTCAAATTCACTTAAGAATAGGAAAGCATTACCATCTCCATTGAATTTCTAAAGCTTGGTTGTGTATTTAGGACTAAAAGGGAATTGGACATCCTCACCAAGTTGTGTGATTTGGAAACAAGAGCGATTAGTTAACCTTGGTGGGTAGAAAATTTGGTTTAAGCTCTTCAGAGCCAAAGGAGAAGGAAGAGGAGGCTCTTGAGCTTGTTCCTCCACCATTTCTTTGTAACTAGGTGTTAAGGTTGGGGTTGCCTCGATGTGGGATGGTGAACACAAATTAACCTCCCACTACTAGGAGACCATGTCCAAGCATTCGTTCAATCTCATTTTTCTTTTTTTTTTCTTTTTATTTTTCTTGAATTTCTTTAAAATGACCAACAGTAATCTATGTGCAACAACTAAGTCAAAAGAAAATCTAATGCCATCATCCCTAGCAACGACGCCAATTTGTTGATAGTGGTTTTAGGTGGTGAGAAAGGTAAAAGTCATCCTTATGGATGATTTGTAGTTAGCTTAAGATTGATTCAATTGAGAGATGGGTTTCAATTTAAATACAATAAACTACTCTGACATGAAAATTTAATCTACTTTTTCCACTAATGAGAATATGAAGCTAATAATAACAATGAACACCAAATTAACCTAAGTATTGGTCACTAAGCACATTTAGAACACATAGCACATAAAAACGGCATGACCAGGGCTCACATGGCATGTGGCACAACATGGTGACCAACATAGCACCAACATTCGTCAAAACATTGCACCAAAAAGAGAGAAACTAACCTAAGATTCTTAACCCTAAATAATGCAATAAAAAAGTGAAAGAGAGAAGATTATCCCTATTTTTGCATCCAATGATGATCAAGTTCAATCCCTAAATGCCATCATCAAGTCTCAAGTATCTCATCCAGCAACAGTTCTTTAAGTTTACAAGAACTTAGTCTAACCTAGTGCTATTGATGATCAAAATAAAGAAAGGAAAATTAAAAGAAGGGATATTTGAGTTTTAAGAGGTGGATTTTAGTTTCAAATCCTTTTGGATTAAAACATAAGTTTCCCTACAACCCCTAATACAGAAAACCCATATTTAGGTGTATTGAGGTCGCTTAAAGGGAAAGTTTTTGAGGGATTTAGAAGAAAGAAAATGTGAATTTGCAATAATGAAAGGAGAAAACAAGAAAACTACAATAAATTCAATTGAAGGCTAAGACCTCTAGGTTTTTATTAATGGAGGTGAAAGAGTTTACAAAACTAAGCTCTAATAGCAAAACTCCCTCTTTTTGAAACCTTTACATCATCGTTTTTAATGAACAACAAAGCAGTAGGGGCCACGATCGTGTCGCATGGCATGTTGCCCCTATCCCAGATCTCTACCCTTGCTTTTCTTCCATACCATGTTTCGTGAAATGCCTTTGTTGAATCTTAGCACCCCTCTTTGCTAGGCTTCAAGATGGGTTGGTCTTTGCTCTGAGTTGGACTTTTCCCTCATTTATTTCTAAAAACATAAAACACTATTAACTAGCTAATTTATAGGTTATTTGTCAATTAATCTCTAATCTAATTAAGATCAAAACTTTGCTCAATTGAGAACCAAACAAGTATTGTCAGTGTATAGGTGCCATGTCTCTTCTTGATACGATGCCAGTTTTCTCTATTCTGATTGTGGAGCTATTCGATGTGTCAGGCATTGATTATATAGGTCTATTTCCCCATATTTGGCCTTGTGTGCATATAAGTTGCTGTTGATTATGTGTAAAAGTTGGTGAAAGCTCAAGGAATGATGAGAAAGTTGTGGTTAAGTTTATGGATGAGTACATTTTTTCTCATTGTGGGACCCCTAGAGCTCTATTAGTGATAGAGGTAGTCACTTTTATCATTGATTTTTTAGGCTTTGCTTAGAAAGTACTCCGTGACTCACAAAGTAGCTATTCCTTAAGTGGTTAAGTTATTGTGTCTAATCATAAGATCAAGTCTATACTTGAGAAAGTAGTTGGACTCGACTAGAAAGGGTAGTCTTTGAGATTGCATGATCCTCTATGGGCCTATCCTACTGCTTTTAAGACTCTAATTGGAATGTCTCCTTACCGACTTCTTTTTGATAAGGCTTGTCACATGTCTATTGAATTAAAACACCATTCCTTTTGGGCTACTAGAGCATTTAATTTTGATATGAAATAAGTGGGTTCTAACCACACGCTTCAATTTAATGAATTGGATGAATTGCATAATGAAGCCCACAAAAATGGTAAGATTTATAAAGCCAAAACCAAATCTTTTCTTAATAAAATGATTTCTAGTAGATCTTTTAAAACTAATTAGAAGGTAAATCTTTTCTTGATAAAATGACTTCTTATAAATCTTTTAAACCCAGTTAGATGGTCTAGCTTTTTAACTCTAAGCTTAAGTTGTTCTTGGCAAGTTGAGATCTACATGGGTTTTCCTTTTGCTATCCAACAAGTGTTTCCCTCTATGGTGGTCCAAATTTTAGTTCCACAAGATGACCGAGTTCTTATGGTCAATGGTCAATGTTTGAAATCTGTTATGACTAATGACATTGAACTTGCTTTAATTGAGCCCATCCATCTAACAAACCCAATTTACTATGATTAGCAGATGAGACCTTATCTGGCTGAAGACATAAAATTTAGCACTTGTTAGGAGGCAACTAATCTTTTTAGGAGAGTTTGAGTCTCTTGCTTTTGTTTTCTTTTTGGTGCACTTATGTTTTTGAGTGTGATGATTCACTTGGTTTTTAGCTACTACGGTTAGTTGTGGTTGTGAAACGTTTAGATTGTTTCGCTTTTGTACAAATGATTTCCTAGTGTTGTCAGGTTGTGTTGCTCTTTTCTCCATTGCTCTCTTTATTATTATCTTTTACATCAAGGATAATGTAAGATTTAGGTGTGGGGGGAATGCAAATTAAAAGTTTTGAGGAAAATTAAACTTGAAAATCTTTGGATGATTTTGATTCTAGGAAGAGCTTAACTGTTTTGATTATGCATGCTCTACTCTTATTATGGGGATTTGATTTATGTAACCCATGCTCAGAAGAGATTGTTTAAGTTTTAGCTAGTTAAAGGCAAAAAATTTTTCTTTGCTAATGGCACTATGTAATCGATTTTGAACTTGAAATGTAACCCAATTTTCAATCTCATTATGGGTACTTAATGAGTATTAGTTGCCCATTGACTTTTCAGTCAATAAATAAAATATAATGAATTGATTAATTTTTAACTCAGATACTAATGTTCAGGCTCTACTCTATTCATATTTTTAATTAGCTGAACATGTGCTAAGGGCTTCTCTTAGTGTTACCTTTATTGATGTTATCCACTTAAGAAAGCACATTGAGTCAGGTAACCTTAGAAAACCAAAAAAAGGACTAATAAATTAGCATTGGGGACTTAATTTTAAAGATGCTTTTGTGATTTTCGTTATGTGAGGTGAAGTTTTCTACATACGGTTTGCTACATGGTATCATTGTGTGCTAAATTTACTTGATTCTTGCCTTATTTACTTAGTTGAAATTAAAAATGTTTAATGATGGGTTGTAGGTTGGTAGTTAATTAATCCATATGATTATGGGTAAGTGCAGTTGAATGCTTGGTTTATTCTTAATCTTCTTCTACTTGATGAGTTGAATAAATATATGCATAATTGTTATTCTTTGCTTGAGGAATAGCAAAGTTTTGGTATGTGCAAGTTGATAACTCATATTTTATATGTGAATTTCCTCTCTATTTTACCTATTTTTTAGTCCTTGAAACATATCTTTGTAGAAGAATAATGTATATTGTATATGATTTTCGAGTGCAAAAAGAAGTGTTGAATTTAGGAATAGAATGGAATAATTCAAAGAAATCACAACTATAGTTCAATGCTTAAAGATGCTAGAATTTTACCCTGAATAGTGTGGGATTGTCATCCTCCTCTGAGCTCAAAATGGGACCGTCCTTGGTCATTCAGCATGGCTTGACCTGCGGCCCAATAGTAAAGAGCTCCTTCTTTTTTATCTTTCTCTTCTCCAACCAAAATGGGCTATTCTGTGGCCTAGTCACCAGGTGCCTAACCAAAGAAAGTTGCCTTCCTCTCCTTACTCCCTTTCCATGTGGGCCTGCTACACGATCCAATTCTATACTCATCCAGCTCTCTCTGAGTCTCGTCTTATTTTTTCTCACCTAGGCCTGTTCTATACTGTGTTCATGGACAACACTAGACATCATCAATTCACTCTCCCATTAGCCTATTATGCCTTGCGGCACGAGCATGTCCCTACAGCCCCCTTCTCACACCGTGGCTTGCTTCTTGCTATGCAACCAAGTCATGCTCCTAACCCAATATCCAAGTTTTTGTGTTTGCCTGCTTATGAACAACATCAAGTAACATAGTCAAAAGTAATTAATCAACATTAATTTTTAGCAAAATATTAGCCTGTTCTCATGCATTATAATAGCCTAGAATTACTTAAAATTAATTCTTCAATAATTTTTGCCCACCAAGAGAGGTTGAATTTCTACTATAAAAAAGGGTCAAGGTTGGAGCCACTCACTCACCCAATCATCCAAGCATACAAGCATTCATGCATTCTCTCATATTTCATCTTCCAATTTTTATTTTTTTAGAGTGTAGAGAGTTTTTTAAAGAAACCATTTGGGCTAAGGAGTTTGAAAGAAAATAAGCTTCATTAGCTTTATTTATCTTTTTATCTCACCTAATTTGTGAGTCAAATCTCAGAGTGCACACTCAATCCTATAGTTTTGTGTAGTTGAGTATCAAGGTTTGGGATATAGAAAGTCAAATATACAATATTGAGAGTATGGATGGACCAACTTTGATGGGGTTTTCAGTAACTGTAGCTGGCAAAGTTGCTCTTCTATAATTAGGATGGGTCTTGATTAATAATATTAATTTTTTAATTTCTTTTTGGGCTATATTTGTCTCTTATATTGCGTAATTTTGAGTTTATACTTGATCCTAACTTATTTTTGCACCTTAATACCATTCTTTGTTCATGTTGTTACGATAGTTAGACCTTAGAGGCTAATATGATGCTACACAATTGGCTTAAAATTATAATTGTCTAAAGTGAATAATTTATCCTAGAAATTAGATGAGTTATGTCTAAAAAGAATGATTCATGCTAGGCAACTAGATAAATAATATCATTTAGAAATTGTAATTCATCTTTCTAATTGATGGCCTAATGCTTATAGCTTAGGTTGAACAAGAGATGAATTAAAACCCAATCTGAGTTAGCAATTCAATATTTGTGTTATTGGTGAAATCAAAAGTCCAAATCTTTCCCTTATTTGATTTCTCTCTATCTTCTTGACTCATTTGTTTTCTTTTGCTTCTTTAATTCATGTTGATAGTTGAACTCAGCACTTGAATTATTCTCCATATTTGAAAAGTAAAATTTAAAGTCGCTATTGTTCCTCTATACTTGCTAGTGTACAATAGATCTTGTGCACTTGCAAGACAAAAGGATTTTAAAACTGAACGTAAAATCCACAATAAGTTTTGAATCCTCCTTTCCATGTTTTTTGTTCCTTTGACAAGGAATGAATGTGAGGCAATTTCCCCTGGGGAACTGGCCAGGTCCTCTAGTCACTACCGCTTCTTTTCATGCTTGTTTTTTGCTCTTTATTTGGTTTTACCAGGAATGCATGGTAGGGATTGGTATTGGTTGGATCCCTAAGCTATGAGTTACCTTTTGTTGCCTGCCTAGATACCAGTTGGANNNTCCCTTTGATTTTGGCACTTTCTTTTGCTTTATTTCTCCTGATTTTGCGTGATTTGTACTGGGGCTTTTGACAAAGTATTCATTAAGTAGAACCCAACTAGTTTTCACCTCCCTTCACTTGCTTTCTTCTTCTATATATCGCCTCTTTCGCTTTGCATAAATCATATCAACTTCTTACCTTCTATTCGAGTTTTCTTCTCTCCTCTCACTCTTTTCATTTTTTGCTTCTTCATTAAGATCCTTATAGTTGTATTCAAAAAATGATGAGTGCAAGAAGAGGTCATCCACCCTATAGCCAGGAAAGGTGCCTTTAAGATTCCTTCATCGAGAGGGAATGGAGACCCATCGATGCCTGGGATGGTCATGACCTTTTATCAGATGCCGATTGCCATGCATCTGGTTATGCTGCCATGAATGCAGTGGTGTAGGTAACCTAAGGAAACTTTTGAGGGACCCAAGACCGCAAAAAGTTTAGATTCAATGGGTGTTAGAGCATACGGGATTTGGTGTTTACTCAGCACTCAACGGGGCCTCTGATTTAACAAATCGTTGTTGTACCAGAGAGGTTTTGGGATAGCACTGATGCCTTCTATCTCCCATTTAGGGAAATGTCCATTAACCCCCATGATTTTTTTATGCTAATTGGTTTTGGATTTGCAAGGAGCCCTTAGTGCATCAAGAATATTTTCATACTCATCACGATGAACTTTTTCGTCATTTGGTCCCTTCATGGAGTCTATTCCTTATGAGGACTGCTTTTCGTACGACATTCTTGTTGACTTGGTAAACGAAGATGAGCGTTGGGCACAAAAATCATTTAAGCAATAATCTCGTATCAGTTAGCTCTTCTTCTTAGCGTGACCATCTTTATTGATTGTTCAAACAGAAATTATGATATTTTATACCTTTTATTGTCTAATATTTGCTCAAAATAAATTATTAAGTTAGGACTTTAATATGTTCTTGTTTATTTGTGGGAATTCGAGAAGATGAATAAATCTTGTGAAAAAAGGGGGTTGAATTAAATTCTTTGGATCAAATTGAGAATAAGGAAAAGAAGTCCGCTTGATTTCATCTAGTCTAGCAGCACCGCGACTGAACCCAACCCATGTCAGCCCAAAGCCCCCCTTTAATTTTCACTTGCTTTCCCCTTACTTTTCCCTAGTCAAAGCACGCATGAAATCCATACCCAATTTTCCCTTCCCATTTTCTCTCTCCTCTTCATTACCTCTGGTAACTCTTGTTTTTGCCTCCCCCAAACACCTCCTCTTCTTCTTCTTCATTTCACACACAGCACAGAGAACCCAAAAAGCCAAAAATAGGGCGGTGATTCTCCTTCATTAACCATCACCATCAGCATTATAAAAGCATCATTTACAAGATAAAGAGAGGTGTGCTGAAGTGGTGAGGTGTAGCATTTTTAAGGGGTTTGAATGATAGAGCAAGGAAGCAGAGTAGATTAGGGTAGTAGATAGAGTCAGAATTTTGATAGCTTATGTTCTTCATTCAAAATTTTCAATTTCAGATTCAATTAAGGGTAGTTCTTATTTCAAATTGCTTCACTGTTTTCTTTGTTATTTGAACTTCAGATTTATTCTTTTAGGTTTCAGACATTAGTGTAATTGATTAAGCTTTGTTGATTTTGATTATATGCAATGGTTCTGCTCTGCCCTGCTTTGGATCGGAACACATGTTCGAATGAAGCTCTTGGTCATTTGTTTTGGAGACTTTCATGTCCTCTGCTTCTATCCGCTGCTCTATTTGGTAAATGAATGAAAACAAGTCACTACAGCTAAGTGTTGGTGGGCTCAATTTATTTACAGTCTGGTGTTTTATTCTTATTCTGGTTTAAGGTTTTTGCAAGTTAGAGCTTACAATTCCATGAATTAATATTGTTTACTTAGTCTAATAATTGGTAAAGCAACTTGACTTGGAGTTGGTTAATTAGCATTTAGTTTTAAATTAGTTTAGAATTTTTGGTAACCAAAGTTCACAACCATCCTGAGGATGATACCCATAAGTGTTACAACGATAAAATCATACGCTTGCGGAATTCGCCGCCACTGGGGATGGTTTGTGAAATCTGGTTACGTCAAGTTGTAGTTTAATTATTCGTGTCATTAGATTCGTTTTTCTTTTTAAGTTGGAAATTTTAGTTTTAGTTAAGTCGTTATTTAGTTTAGTTTATTTTTGATTTTGAATTAAGCTAGTATTTTGATTTTGATTTTGACTTTTGTTGAGATTAGTTTTAGACGTTATTTGTTGCTGGAAAAAAAATAGTACTAATCATTTAGCAAAAAGACACAATGCATAACTGATCCAAAAAAATAAGACCAGTACAGATTTTTTACCAATTTCACATTTTGTTTGAATTTTTTGGAGTAATTTTGGTTTGATTTTTGTTGTGCCGATATTTTTCTTAGATTGATCATAATGTTTAGAGTTTCTATGAATTTTTCTGGCATTTTTTGGACTATCTAGAATTTTTTGTGATTTTTAGAATTAATTTTCTGTTTGAATTTTTCTGCATAGTTTAGGGATAGAAAAAATTTGAGAAAAAATTATATTTATGTTCTTTGTGATTATATACAATTTTTCTGTATATTTAGTTCCAATTTTAGGAGTCTTATTTTCTATTTTAATTTTATTTTTAGAATTGGGTTGTTTAGGTGTGGTTTATTTTCTAATTTTCTTTTAGTTTGTTTGTGTTTGTGTTCTCGTTCTAGATTTGGTCATTTATGTTTGTATATTGTTTTTAGGTTTGATTCACTTTGTTTATTTTTTTTGTGGTTTAAAAGAAAAGGAAAAAAATTAAAAAATCTAAAAAAAATCCTAAAAATAAGATCATAAAACGAAAATGGTGTACATGCCTTGTGTGTGCGCTTCTTTTCTATTTTTTTTATTAGGTTACTTTTTCATGTTTGAGAGTTTTTGGTCTTTCTTTTCTTTTGGTGATATCATTTTCTTTTTGTTGGTTTATTTTGTTAATTTAATTATTTAGGTATCTTATTTTAGTCTTAGTCATTAGTTTTTAGAGTTACTGTTTTTTCCTTTAATTTTTCTTTCATTAATAGGAAAACAACATCCACAAAAAAAGGAAAAAAAATGAAAATCACCAAAAAAAAAAGGGAAAGTTCTTAAAATTGAAAAATGAGATTCAGGCATGTCGGTTTTTAATTTTTCACAATTCGAGCATGAACCTTTCGGAAGTTATTTATCACGACTTAATAATTATCGTGCTCAATTGACTCAAAATTTTGAAAAATGGGAAATTTATGAGGTCATCGCTGTGGGTTTGAATTTTGCATCTTAGCGTTATATTGAGTCTATTTATCCTTGAGGCGTACTAGGGTTATTAACTAAAACTCAAGATGATGTTTGAGATTTCTTTGAAAAATTAGCTTGGGATACTTATGAGTTCGAACAACCTAAAGAGAATTTTGGATACCAACTCATGGCGAGTTTGTTTATCATGCTAATCCTTACCCTCAGGATCACTATGGGAGCTTATATGAACCATTTTAGTTTTATATGTCTCCCGTTTTGTGCAAGTACTATGAGTCTTCTTATCATGATGCTTGTAATTGCCCATATTGTGATATGTTGATGCTACCTATGCAAGTGTTGAAAAGAAGATCAGTGATATGGCTGATAAAATGATGGAGAACATGAAAAAGAAGATTGCTGAATATTCTCATTGTTTCAGTCATAGTAGGGAGGATATTATTTTGCCAAAGTCTGTCTCTAGTTTAGGATCTCCTAAACCTGAAGTTAGTCTTTATGATGATTTTGATCCCTCTTATGTTGCTAGGTCTAACTTGAATGACGACATGCCTTTGGCTAGTTTAGAATAAGAGAGTGACCTCCCTATGTCTTTATCACCTGATCTTGCACCTAACGCTACCTCACCTCAGGATATCACTGAAGATATCCTAGCTTATACCGCCCCACCCGCCCCTCTTAATGACTCTTATGACTCTGAGGTGGGTGAACAATTCGGCACTACTGGTGAGTTAGATATGAGGATCACATTTGACACTGAGCATCACGAGATAGATAAGTCAGAAAAAGCTATTTTACAGGAGACATGTGCAGAGGTAATTGAACCTACTAAATTAGATTTTGATGATGATATTCTTTCTATAGAATATGAATGCTTTGCATGTAGGTTTGATGACAATGAAAGTTTTGATGAGGGTTTCTGTGCTGAATATAAATCTTTTTCTTTTGACTCTGTCCAAGCTAACTTCCTTTTTGAATATTGCAAGTTTGAAATTGTCGAGTCTAAAAATATTGTCATTGAGAATTTTGATTTAGATCAGACTCACACACATATTGGACTTAACAAACTTCTAAACTTTACACCCACTATTTTGCCCAGAGTGCTGTTTTGTGATAACCCAATTTCTAGGCCAATGGCCTACATACTGGCTAATTTTAAATACATCTAGCTGTTTGATGTTTGGGCCCATAAATTTGATAAATTGAAGCAGGCCTTTTCTTATGCTTCATTGATGTGGTGGATGTACTCTTTCTGACTCCAACTCTCTGCTTTTTTTTGTTTCTATTTTATGGAGAGTTGGTGTTCTATATTTGATAAGTTACTTCGTGCGCTAATGGGATTTGAGTTGAGTAGCCCTTTTCAGCTTGATATGGAGTGGCTTATCCTCCATAAATTCTTTGATTGTTAGGAAGGCTATAGCTTAGGTGTACTTTTGCACCTGACCTAGTATAAATATTTTTCTTTTTCTTCTCTTTTTATTTTGTTTTGTTTTGTATATATTTATTGCCTTATTTTATTTTTATCATTTTCTTTTTGAGTTTAGAGTCTTGTCATTTTCCTTTCCTTTTAAGTCATGTTTTCTTTTGCATGTACATTTTTTATTTTGGGTTTTTATGTTTCTTTTCACTCCGACTGAGGACATATGAGATCTAGGTGTGGGGGTGGGGAAACATACAAAAAAGAAAAAAATCTAAAATTAAAAAAAAGAAAAAATCTAAAAATTTTGAAAATCCAAAAAGATTTTTGTTTTGTTTTTGGGGAGTCTTCATACTATTCTGATCAGCTTAAATCCCCTGTGCTTTGACTTTTAGCTTATATGTAAGCGTGATGTATATGATAGATCTCCGCCCTCAGTGTATCATTCCAAGCCCTAATTCTAACCCCAATAGTTCATTATTGATGTGCAATCCAACCCCTATTTATACCATCA
>NCQT01097097.1:1925-19825 GCA_002740465.1 Stenocereus thurberi
TTATATTTTGCGTTGATTAATCACACATGCTAAACTAGGTTTGGTGCTAAATCATTTCATTTTGTTAATCTCGACCTAACATGCCCTCGCATAATTTGCTAATTTCATGTAAGTATGCCTTGACTTAATTTTAATAAATTCGCTAATTTTATGCAATTGTTTAACAAATTAGGAAAAATAATGAAATTACTCCGCATAAATATTACATCTAATTAGTTTTTGAACAAATACTCTAACATGGCCAATTCAAAGCCCGGTATTAAGAATCCCGGCTGTTACACTATGATTGCAAGGCAATTCAAGAATTTCCTTAAGGAAATTTTTTATTACCAAAACTTATCCAAAGAAATCTCTTTAAGATGAAAAGGTAGCGAGTTTTACCCTCAATGCTCTAACCCTAACATTACATGTTTTGGTTATGGTTGGTCACGTTATATGATGAAAGATTATCAACCCTCATGAAGTCCATTGAAACTTAGAAGCACAAATGAAGAGTAAAGAACACAACGGTAGTTGCCTTGAGCAACAGTGACTCAAGTGACAAAGAAGATGAAAATGAAGAAGTGCTCATCTATACCTCATGGTGTACAACCCTTTGAGACAAGTTCTATTGACGGAGTATGGAAAGAGAAAGAGCCAGAAGAGCTGATGAACTTAAGCTTGAAATGCTAAGAATGAAATTTGAATCATCATCCTCTAATCAAGTAATACTTCAACTTCATACTTTCTAAAAACATGATCTTATTAAACTTTAATGCATGGGATAAATGGTGAAATCTCTTATCAGGCCAAGGTTAAGCCCCTTAGTGAACAAGTTGAGTACCCAGAGAAGGAAAAAGATGTTTTAGAAATACGAAAACTTCATAGACTTAAGTTCATGAAGAACTTTTAGTGAAACTCAGGGATTCTAAATGGAGTTTTATGATTTAAAACTATATTTGGAAGATGCCTCAACAAGGTCTTGGTTATGATCTATTGAATGCAAAAATAGTTTACAAAACGTGCTTTGTGAAAGAAAGCATAAATGAAAACAATTAGGATAAACCTAAGACTTTCATAGCTAGTGGCCTCAAAGATTCAGGAAATCCTGAGAGTGATTAGAGGAAGTCGAATCACCTTAGAAGATGCCAGAAAGTGTAGTACTTTAGATGAAATCAGTACCATATAAGATTTGATAAAGATTATTAAGGAAAACTTAACTAAAAAATGACCCAAAACAAACCTTGATATCTCAGGAGATACTAGATGAGAGCTAGCTTCAGAGGAAGTTATAACGACTTTAGGCATCACATAGGGTATCGAGGTAACTCTAACCCTGGAATTAGATAGAAGAACCTTAGCTATCCGAGAAATGTTCATGGTTACTCCACCTATAGAATACATAACAACCTAAATACTCCTTATGAAAGAATTGAGGGAAATAAACATGGGTACCTATGGGAAATAGACATTAAATCTATTCTCTTACTAGGGAATCACTTCAAGTCAAAGGCTATAAGAAGGTTTGATTTCTATCTTACAAGTTTGCTTCAAAATAAAAGATCAATGGTAAGTGAGCAATGGATGCTCCGAACACATACTAGAAACTCATCACTCTCTATAGACATCCAAATGAAAGATGAAGGAAAAATAACATTTAGAGACAAAGGCAACAAAAAAATAAAGAGCTAGGTAAATTTGGCAAAAACTCTTCAACTTCTCTAAAATAACGCGAATTTGGTTAAAGAAGTCATGTTTAGTTTTATTAGTATGTATCAAATGTGTGACAAAGGGAATAAGTTACATTCGCATGATCACTGTGTAATGCCATCAATTGTAATACAAGAAAATTCACATTCTTTGGACAAAGAACTGGTGATACATGTGTTGTATGCTTAGACAAGATTAAGGCAAAGAATCTTGCTCATCTTAAAATGTATCGTGATAAGTGTCAGCTCTCCCATAAAAGATTGGGTCATACAAATATGCACACCATTGACGAACTTGCCAAACAAACACAAACTAGTAATGTGACTACCTAAGGATGCGTTCGCCAAAGGTAGGCTCTATAATGGATGTGTCATAGCTAAGCAAGTAAGAGTAGGCTTTAATCCATTAAGTATGTATCAACCATTAGGCCTCTTAAATTATTGTATATGAATTTTTATGGTTCCAATTAGAATACAAAGTCTTAGTTGAAGTGAGTATGTTTTAATCATTGTTGATGATTATTCTAGATTTACTTGGACCTTGTTCTTAAAGGATAAAATTGAAACCTTTAGAGAGTTTCTTACACGAGTGCAAGTATCAAAGGGCCTGACATACACTATTATAAGAAGTGATCATAAAAATGAGTTTAATTAAGAAGATTTCATTATTGTGAGAAGCATGAGATATCTTACAACTTTTGAGCTCCGATTATCCCATAATAAAATGGACTAGTTAAAGGGAAGAGGAAAACCCTTGAAGACATGGCAAGGACTATGATGCATGACAGTGGTCTACTTAGTCCTTCTCGGATGAGGCTATAAGTAGAGCAAACTACATTCTGAGTGTATATCTGATTAGACCTATCTTCAACACAATCCGCTATAAACTTTTCAAAGGTAAAAGATTGAATGTATCGTACTTCAAATCTTTAAGTAGTAAATGCTTCGTTTATGATAATAATAACAACAATCTTGACAAGTTTTACTTCAAGAGTGAAGAAGACATTTCTACGGGATATTCATCCATAACAAAGCATGTGGAGTTTGCAATAGAATTCAAAAACTATTGAAGAAAGGGTCTATGTTTTTTTTTGGATGAAAATAATGATGTTGCACTAGCTGATCTACCTTCTAAGAATTTTAGGCAAAAAGGATTGAAGATGACGAAAAAGAAGTAGCTCAACCTACTATTCAAAGGACCTAAGTTAGAGTCAAGCTGAAGAACATCAAATTAGTAGTGACTCTAATCCTCCAGCCGGGATGAGAGAAGAATTGCAGAAGCTTAGAAAAGGGTTCAAATATCAGTCTGTGCACCTTATTAAAAATGTGATATCTTATATTCATAGTGGTGTAAGAATTTGCACTTTTCTTTATAATTTTTGTGCATTTAATTCATTTGTATCACTTATTGAATCCAAGAGTCTTCTAAGAGCTCTGGAGTACGCTCTTGCCATACAAAAAAAGCTGAAATTGTTTGAAAGAAACAAAGTATGGACCCTGACTTCCCAACCCAAGAATCACCCATTATAGGAACCAAATGGGTGTTTAGAAATAGACTTGATGAAGCTTGGAGACTATTAGAAACAAAGATAGACTTTAGCAAAAGGGTATAGTCAAGAAGAAATATATAATGAACTTTGTCCTTGTAGCCAAACTTGAAGCTATTACACTCTTAAATTTGCATAAACTTGATAAGATGGTCTATGGACTTAAACCAGCTCCTCAAGTTTAGTATAAATGATTACGCGAGTTTCTACCAGATCATGTGTTCAAAAGAGGCTAAATTGACAAAACCTTATTAATCTAGTTCAAAGGTTAAAGATATTCTACTTCTTTGTGTCTATGTTGATGACATTATCTATGTAGCTACTAATAATGAATTATGCAAGGAGTTCTCTAATCTTATGAGCAAAGAATTTGAAATTAGCCTTGTAGGGAAATTGGACTTCTTCTTTGGCTTATAACTTAAGCAATGTCAAGAAGGTTGTTAGTTCTTAGTAAGCATAGTCACTCTAGAGTAGAGGTGAATAGGGTGATCATAAAAAATTGCAAATATAAACTTAATCATACAATATAGCAGATAATAGCAAACTCAAGGATAGTGAGCAATAAAGTCAAGAACACTAAGCAAATGGATCAAGGACGTTGAGCAATAAGACAGTAACATAGAAAATAAAGCATTCGGTGTTTTGGATTGAGGTTCAACCTAAACTGCATCCTCGCCTAAGGTTCCTTCCTTAGGATTCAAACATATATTGATTGACTTTGAAACTTAAACAATTTGCAAGCATCCACCCAAGGACCTTAACTACAACACATCCTTCAAGTCCTCTCTTAAACTAATTTTTCCTAAGCCCCAACATAAGAAGGATGACACTCTCAGTCGACCCGCTTGCTTACAAGCAGGATTCTCCAAGCCCTCTTGTCTTATAAGAAATCTCAAATGGGTATACAAAGATTATAATGACTCGAAGTTGATCACTCAAGAGTACAATACACTTGGGACATAAGTTAAGCTCTTTGTGTGTTGTGTACTCTCTATCTCTAATAAGGTCTTCATTTATATAGTTAGTGACAATGAGATTGTTAGAGGACACTGAAGATATATAGCTATAAGTATTGGGCATGTGGAGAAGCAAGTCATTATGCAAATGAATGCAAATATAGGAAGAATAAAAAGTTTATTGAGAGGTTGAGTAGTTTAAACTATTTTGAGCTTAGTGTGCAAGAATCACTAGCTTAATCCTAAACAATAATAAGGAAATTGTTGACATAGTAATAGAAGATGAATATAAAGAAAGCTATTATGAAGAAACGAGTCATATAAAAAAAAGTAGCCAATTAGTATTGGGGATCTTCGAGGAGAAGAATTTATAGTAAATAATGAGAATAAAAACGTCAAAGGAGATTGGGCTCTTCCTATAACGCAAAAAGATATGAACTATAAAAAATAAATCCTTCGATCATAGAGTAAGTATGTATGCGAATCTCATTAATAGGGAAACGTCCTTAAACATAACAAGGATAGAAAGCTTATCTATATCCATGTTGGAAGCATCCAAGTTCAAATACACCATTACAATATTATGGAAACGGAGATCAAGACTCATTTGTGTACTGGTTTAGTAGGATTCAATTGCTAACTTGGATCTATTATGTTAGCCTAAAAAATGAATTTGCCCAAAACTTCCGATTCCTTAAGATAAAAACCATTGGGATGGATATGAGGAGAAGAGATCACCCATTAAGGATATTTTGAAAAATGATCTGCAAATTAAACAACATTACAGTCCCAAAGACTAATGTAATAGTCATAGAGGTAGAAAATTTTGAAAGTTTTACTCCAATGTCAAAAATTCAAAGGATTGAACTTAATCCACATGAGATTAAAATTTATAGATCTTTGATATCTAACTTTGTCAATCCCATAAAAGTCAATACGAAAAATATAATAAATATTGATGAGAATGAAGAGTTTATCATTAAACCACAACTACTAAAAAGCATGAGTATAAGATCAGAACGGGAAGAGGATCCTTCTGGTGGGCCTTTACCTTGAAAATAGAGGAGAGGTAGGACGGGCAGGGCTAGCTTCTATCAAGAAGATCGGGCTAGCGCCGAGAGAACCCTCATGGACTAAATGGAGGGCGTGACATCTTCGTTTCAGAGTCCGTCTTCCCATGCCTTTCGGAAGTTCTTTTGGTCCGCTTCGGCTTACTTTGGAAGTGCTATGATTGGGCGTCTCAAGAAAGCAAGGTCATACTTTCACTTGACTTTTTAGCTTTTATGGGCAGGAAGTGTACTTTTGGGTCTGAACCCATCGAACCCCCTCCCACTAGAATAGTGGTATTCTAACTCCCTGGGCGTGAAAGAGTACTTCCTTTTGGTGCATAGTAACTTCTTTTTTGGCATAGGTCTAGGTAGGCAGGCGTTCCATGCCACAAATGCCGTGGCTGCAAAAGCCAGTTAAGGGTCAAAAGAGTTTTGAGTGCCCATAAAAGAAAGGCAAAGGGTATCAGCCATGATGACTGAATGTCTAAGGCAGAAAGGCAACTAAAAAAGAGTTTAAAGAAGATGATACATTAATATGACCAGTAAAGTGAGTAGAATAAGTTTTTGAACCCACCAGACATAGTATAGATCGAAATATGAGTTTAGATAGAAAATCTTTGGGTACAAAATGAGGATTATTAGTGATCCAATTTTAAAGGATGAATTAGTCTAAAGTATGGCTATGGAGATGTGCTATGAAGTCACTAATACGAATCTTAATAGTATTTATATCCTAATAAATGTATCCTTAGAGAGATATAATCGATATGAATTGTGTGTTCACATTGCTAGTGGTTATTTTGTGTGTTTTTGAAAAAGGTCACTTTTTCAAAATTTCAAGCTCAAAAGAGCATAGAATCCTTTATAAATAAGAATAGTTGATAATAGTATAATGAGCCACAATAAAACTATAGAAGGACTATTCATAGAAGTAGGTGGAGTCTAATGAATTACACAAGGTCTATGAGCTACCGATCAACCCTCCCATGATATGATGATTAGAAATGATTTTCAAAGGCCATACTCGGCACACACGCATACCATAAGCCAAGTCATACTCACAATAAGTGGTCACTCAATTTCTATTGATAAATCAAATAAAGCATACATTCAGTAGAAGATTGAGTTTATATGCAGCCAGTATGGAGAGAAGGTAATCCTTTCACAATGTGAAATAGTACTAACAATCTCATATATAAAATTATGTATAAAAGAGAAAATTGTTGAACAACAAGAGCAATTATACAAAGAACTCTACTTTGATAATCCTCTTAAACTGTGGGACAAAGATAAGACGTTTGCAAAGAATACTTTGTCAAATCCCAACATTATTATTTGAGTTAAACAAATGGTGTATACACACCATAATATCCAAGACCTTGATAAACAAATCAAAGAACTTTTGGACAAAAGATTAATCAGGCATAGTAATAGTCCTCATACCAATCCTGCTTTCAAGGTGAGAAATCATGCTGAAGAAAAAAAAGAAAAGCTAGGATGATAATCAATTATAAAAATTGCAATCAACTATCGTATTCCTAACAGAACAATTCTTTTCAATGGAATTCAAAGAGCCCCTTAGTTCTCAAAAATGGAGTGCAAAAGCGGGTATTGGAAGGTCAAGAATGACTTCTAGAGTGACAAGAAGTAGTTAGTGATCCTGCTTTACCAAGAGCCATTGGTTTTTAAAATATTTATCATCAAAATGTGTGCAATGATTGAACAATGAAAGATACTAATACATTGCGAAAAGTCTACTTTCATTTATCATAGTGATTTTAGCAAGTATATAAAGATAGAAGAAGCTACTTCAGAATATGTCTTTGATCATCTCTTTGTTGTGAGAGCTGAAAAATTCTTATCTGAAAAAAGAAAGAGATATCTCCATGATTTATTTGAAAAATGGGATCCAGAACATCTTGAAATTAATATAGATTTTGATGATTATGTGGATAATGATGGACTTTAAGACATAATTGGGGAAAACATGTAGAATCTCAATATGGATAACTAGCCTTGAAAGCATTAAGTACTCAGAAAAGTTACATCATTATATATTATCTTGTTAAGATAATAATAAAGTCTATTGTAGTCATGTGAAAGTACCTCTTAATAGTGTTTGTATTGTAGCCATCAGGGTATCCAATGTATTCCATTTTCCCTATTAAATGAAAAACTGAGCATTATGAAGGGATAATGTCATTTGGGAATGCTTAAGAAAAAGATAAGTCATGTTTCTCCATTTCTCTATAAGCAAGCATCTCTAATTATCTTAGTCGCTTAAATTCCTCTTCAATCTTTCCATTATAATATTCTACTTTCTAACTTTCAATAAAAGAAGTTTTTCAGTAGGGAACATTATTCAATTGAACCTTATATCTCAAATATTATAATTTGTTGATTGGAGCTCTATTGTCTTTAAAAATATAAAAATTTGATTAGTGGCTATGGTCTGGGGTAGGAAACGAAACAAATCTATATTATACCTGATCTAAGGAAGGTGAGGTTGAGATCAATAATTTCTATAAACTAGGAATTAGAGGAGTGCTAGGGTCGAACCTCTCCAATTAATCGTTATTATGTTGCTAAGTGTTGGACATTTATTCATAGAAAATATATCTTTATGATGTAAATCATATATTATGGTACTAGTACCAGTAAAGTTAATGTAAGAAGTTTAAACATTAATATACGCATGTTTTACTAAAAATGATAAAAATGTAAGTATTTGTACTTTTAACCCATTTTGGGTCATAAATATGAAATTTAGAAAGTTTTAGGAAGAATTTGAAAGAACAGTCCACTAAAAATCATTTTTTCATGGAATATTGGCCTCTACAAATTAAATTAGTTTGCTTAAAACAATAGGTATCTGAAAATACATTCTACAGGCATGGTCTCCTAAAAATTATTTTCATAAAATAGTACTTCAGAGTCACAAATTGGGTTATTTTTCTTGTGGAAGTGTTAATTGTGGAGTAAATACATTGGTGATGCTAGGGGCCAACTAAGGTTTCTGTTCTAGGTTGCAGAGAGATCTCAACCTTCTATCATTTTCTTTCACCAGATTAGTGGATTGGCTCGTAGAATGGCTAAAATTTCTTGTTGCTCAAATAATAATAGTCACTCTGTCCTCAAAAATTTATCTAATTTTTCAAAAACTAAAAGAAAAAGGGAACATCATTTATTGCTCTAATGTTCCAAATGAAAAGTTATTTTCTCTACGCAGTAAAAAAAAGTTAACAACATTTATTGCACGTTCATTAAAAAACATACATATATTGATAACTTCATCTGAGATGGAGGAAGGATTAGGAGGATGAATAATAATAAAAGTAGTAGTAATTGTTGTAGTATTAGTGCTACTAGTAGTGGTAATTGGGGGCTTATTTGGGTGGATCATTTGATGTTGATATATGTCTTGCTAGAAGACACCCCTAAATGTTTTGCAATGAAGCAAATTAATGTGTTTTAGGTTTTAAAATCCCTAGATTTTAATAATTACTTGTTCATATGAGTTGTAAAGCTTTAACATTTGTTGATCATGTTGATGAGTATAAAATGACACCCTAATCAGAATAACTCCATCAATGAAAACAAACTATATGCATAATTTTATAAATGTGAAAAATTATACATAAAAAGATGAATTTAAACAATTTTTAAATTGTAACACTCTTTCACTACTCAATCATGCCATTTTTTTAAAAAAAAATTAGGACATAATAGTAGACCTCTTAAAATAAGACAAGACACCTTAGAAATGTCTTGTAGTAAGATATTTATCATTTTACAAATTATAAATGAACCAATCGAGTAACTAACCACTAAAGTTGGTTAGTGGTTTGCCAACATGCCTTGGCCCTAGACTCCCCCCACTCTATTCCTTTTTGTCTCTCTCTTCCCCCATGTCGAATTCCATCCTCTCATAAAAACCTAGTTTCCAACCACTATAAGGGACCCTTTCTTATGCCATTCGTGCATAGGAATCCAATGCGACACTCTAAATGTTGTACTAATTGTTTTTGTAGCCAAATTAGTGTCTATCTCATTTTTTATTTTATGCCTGGAATAAGAAGGAAAAGAATATGTAATTAATATTATTTGAACTATTAAGAAAATACATGGAACACACTTTTTCATAAAGCAAAAATGAAAATATACACTTATGACCTCCAAATTTGATTATGTTTTAGCATAGTTTATAACTTATGTTATTATTTTGAGAACCTTGAGGAACTTATGCCTTTATCTAGGGGTTACTTGCAAGACAACTCTCAAAGAGTTGGGTTGTCATTGTTAAAGAGCTTTGATACTCAAGTTAGGTATGATTTTAAAGCAGGTAGTAAGTACAAAGGAGTTTATAAAAGTCTCATTGACCTACCTTTGATGTTGACCATGAATTATTTATATAGGGTTTAGGCAAGGTCCTCTTAGAAGAATTTCACTAGGATTCTTCATCTTTTTAGATATATTTTATTTTCCAGTCTTATTTAGACTCAGAGATCTGTACTGGTTCCTTATATGTCTAGAAGATCTTGTTAGATCTTTCATCCCTATCAAACCACGTGCATGTGAATCATTTTCAAGGTTTTGATGGATTTAGGTTTTAGAGATCTTTCGTTTAGCCTATGGATTTCCCAATCCTAGTGGCTTGATTTGGTAAATTCTCTTTTTTAGGCTTTTACTGGGCTGAAACCCTCTTTGGAGTTATTTTGTACCCAAATCATTTACCGATTGAGGAATGTTGGATTTTAATCCAGTCATGTCTTGAAAAAGTGTGATCAGGTCTAGGCTCTTCATGTCTTTAAAAACTCTTCACCTTGATTTTTGAGTTATCTAGATCTTAAGGGGTTTCTCAAGGTTAATCAATTTGTTGATCTGCTCTCTTTTCATAAAGAGACATAGCTAAGATTTTTTCAATGGATTTTTATCCAGATTTTTAGGAAAAAATTTCCTCTAGTCAGATTTCAAATCTCTTACTTTGGAATTCCAAACCTTTGGTTAATCTTAAATAATTTTAGCTTCTACTCAATGGCAACTTAATCATTTTCTTCATTACATGTATTCATCTTTTCTTTGATTTCGAATCTAGCAATAATGGCTTGTTCAGTTTCTGGAGTTCTCTTAATTGGATTTCACATCTCTCGAGGTATTTTCCTTTGATATTACATCGCTTCTTGCCCTAATTTTGGTTACAAATTTAGTTTTTTTGGGTTTTATTTCTTTAAGAAGTTTCTGAACCATTTATAAGCTTCCCAAATAGGTGTCATATCTTTCTTTGTTGGCAAAACATTTTTAGCCTTTGTTCACCTTTTTCCTCTCCCCTTACCATTTCTATATATCAACGGCTCACAATGACCAAGACTGAGGGTCCATCTAAGCCTACTCGGTTATGGTTCTTAGTCTTCCCATTCCCTATAGAAGGATGTTAACTAATTTTGCTACTTGGGATAACACGGAAGAAGTTTACAAAGAATAGGCGAGGAAGGAAAATGAAGGGTGTCCATTCTGGATTAGTGCCCTGAACAACCTGTTCCTCATTTGCTTTGTCAGAGAGGACAATATTTATAACCACTTGAAGGCTATCATTATATGAGACTAGGCCCTATGGATGTGAGGCATCTACCTCCCTGCCCATTCCCATTTTGAATGGGATATCTTCGATGGCATTGTGGGCATCTTGGTCGGTGTCCCATAATTGCTACTGAAGAGAGGGTTGGAGCTCCTATTGGGATATATTGGCCCTGCATGTATCATGACCTCTAGGATCTTTCAAGCTTTGGTTGACTTCCACCACCTTTCAGAGGTCATTCTCCTCATTGTTCCTAGCTCATTGCCTCTATACCATGCCAAGATCTATCTCTCCAAGGCCAGTGCATGCTTTTAATAGAGCAGGAAACTCTGTGGTGCCTACTAGCAAAGTCTTTTATGAGATGGCCATGGATGGAGGTTTCTATCCTTAACAACTATTTGGGCGAGGGAACCAATGGAGCCGCTATTGGTAAGGATAGTGATGACTCTGACATCCTTTCCGATGTGAGCCTCTCTTGCTACTTTTTGTTGGAAGAGGACATTTAAACTTCCTCTAGCTCTACCACATCCTCATTTAGCCCTAGAATAATTAGCCACTCTAGGGAGGATAATCTGGAAGAGGTTAAGGAGATAATCAAGAGGCTCTAGTTGGAAGGGGGGGAAAAAAGGAGGAAAGAGGAAGAAGAAAGGAGAATGTTGGAGAGAGCATAGGCTACGCTCTAGAGAGAAAAAGAGGACAGAGAAAGAAAAAAGGAGTTTACTCTATCTAGAGTTGATACTAAAACAAGGAAGTCTTCCTTCTTGGCAACACAATTCTTAGCATAGGCTCGCTTTGCTTAGCCATATCCCTCTTAGGGCCTTAAAAGAGTTTGAATACTAAAGGCTCTTTGGCTGTTGAGGGTCTTGATTTTATCATTCTTCTTTTGCTCTTCCTTTTTTTACTTTTTCTTGTCCTCGTAGACCCTAGTTTTCACTCATTTTGTACATAGATCTCAATATTTTTTCTGTATTTGTTAAGGAAAGTGTGTGAGTCTCTTGGTCTCCATTTTCTAGCGTACAAACTTATCCTTTTTTTCCCAAACTTTGTTATAATAGTAACTTCTTAAAGTTCTTGTAAGTTATATAGAGAATGTAAAGATCTTTGCCATTCAAGAGCTAATGCACTTCATAACTTGCGTAAAAACTTTTAAGGGTCTTCTGATCTTTACTATGGAATTCGTAAGCTTGTAATGTGTCAACGTATGGGAATTTTATTTTTAATTCCTGTGCTTGGTCTGGTTATGCCCAATTTAAGCTTACCAACTTCTCTTATCTTTTAAGGGAAGTTTTTCATTTAGGTAAGATCCTTGGCTTTGAACCAAAGCTTAAAGAACTTTCTTATCTTATGGGAGGGTTGATCATTCAACCTTGTTATTAGTAAATTAGACAATGAGTTGTATCCATCTAATATGGTTGAATCTTAAGCTTTTTATTTCGTAAAAATTTTATTGATCCCATGTCTTTATTCCTCCAACGTCACTCACAAGGTAGAATTTCTAGACTCAATCCTCAAAATTTTATCCCTTATAAGTCTTGATTTAGTAAGATTGAACCTGGTGAGGTTCATCGAGAGTTTTCTCATCCTTTGACGTACAATTATTTTATCCACACTCATATTAACTGGTTTCATAAGATAAGATTGAACATAAGGGAACATAAAAGTTACTTTTATTGATCCTACTAGAATTCTAAAGTCTTAATTCTAGGGAAATGCAAAGTTCTTGCACTTGTTGGACCTAGTATAGTACTTTAATGAAACAAGAANNNCTTATAGTGGAAATATATGTATAATAGCGTCTGAGATTGTTCACCTGCCAAGTATTTTGGATATCTTTGGCCCCTAATGTGAGAATTTTGTAGGTACCTAGGAACATTTCCTCTTTTATGTTGTATGGTCCTTCCTACTTTGACTCTAACTTAGGTGCTTCACAACTATTTCTGTGTTTCTTAGGACCAGATCCCTCAGCTTTAAGGGTCGATGGCTCACCAATCCATTATATGGCCTAATTACCCTAGCTTTATTTAGATTAGTCCTCATTACAGCTTCTTCTCTTAGCACAGAGAGTAAATCCAGGGCTTCAATAAGTGCCCTTTTGTTATGTGATGGCCAATGCCCTTTAACCCTCAAATTAGTTTAATCAACTTCTATAAGCATTACGGCTTTATGCACTAGATGTAAACATGAATAGTTTGTGGGCTATAGAAGTATTCAGAGTTGTTCCCAAAGGCTGGAGGATCCCAAGCAATTTATCCACTTAAGTTCCTTTGTATCTTTAGTCTTCTTCCTTAAGGACTAGATTATCTGTTTATTAGTAGCTTGCTTCTCTGTTGGCTTAAGGTCTTACCATTAAGGTGTTGTGGAGGAAATGTTTTGAGTCCGTATAGTATTCCTTCATGCTTTTGGCAGTGAATAATCTTCCATTATCTGTGGTGATGGATCTATATACTTTGTGATATCATCCTTCCACGAGAAGTCTATGACATTACGATCTATTATATTGGCCACAAGTTTAGGTTTTACCCATTTTGTAAAGTAATCCACTACTATAAGTAGGTACTTCCTTTGTCCCATAGCTTAAGGAAAGGGACTTAGGAAGTCCATGTCCCACATGGAAAAGGGAATAGACTCCATAAAGGCGGAGAGATTAGTGGTGATACATACATTTTTAGGGAGTAGAGTTAGTGTTATCACATTTTCTAGCATAATCTAAGTTGAGCAGTGTAGGGGAATAAAATCCTGCTCTCATCACTTTTCTTGCTAGCACTCTACCCCCTATATATGATCCACAGTTGGTCTACTCCTTCCTTACTTACACACTTTAGTAGGGATTTTACATATCCTCTTTTGTACAACTCCCTTTTAAACACTAGTACTATGTTGCCCTTCATCATGAGTTTTTAACTTCTTTTGGGTCATCTAGTAGCCTTTCACTCTCCATCTAATCTATTATTTATGGCATCTAAGAGTTATCCATATCTGTTACACACACCTATTTTGGGTTTATGCTTTAATGTTTTAGAGCTTCTTATAAGACTGGTAGAGTTAGTTTATGATGAGCTTGCCAGCTTGCTTAATGCATCTACTTAGTGTTTATCTAATCTCAAAATGCTAGATACTTCAATGTGTAGGAAGTCTTTGATGGATTCCTTAATGTTGGCTCAGTACTTAACGATGTTGTTGTTTCCTTTAGCTCCAAACTTTCCTTTGATTTGACTGACCACTAGTTATAAGTTATTGAAGACTCGTGGCACTATTAGCCTCTAAGGCCTTCCATATCTTCAAACCTGCTATAAGGGCTTTATATTCTGCCTCATTGCTTGTAGGTAAGAATGTAAACCTTAAGGCATTCTAAAATTTATTCCATTCTAAAGGAACCAAAATTAGTCCAGCTTTTGACTATTCGGTATAGAGGATCCATTTACATAGATTGTCCATCGATTTGGCGATGGCTTAAAGGATTTCTCTTTCAACCTGCACTCTGCTAGGAATTCTGACAAGGCTTACACCTTAATTGTTGTTGTAGGTTTGGACTCTATGCCAAACATTGATAACTTCATTGCCTAGAGCAAAACCTTCCCTGAATAGTTATACTTTTGCCTAAACCTTGACTGGTTGTGCCTCAAAGTAGGGTCTCAATTTCCTTACTACCATGATGAGGGCCAGGGCTAATTTCTCTATAATTGAGTTCTCAACTTATTAGACATGATGAGGAAGTACATGTAAAGATCCTTCCCTAGGAATGGGCTGGATAGGAAAGGTATCTCAAATAAGTACTATTTGAGTTGCTTAAAGGCTCCCTCTACTTCTTTATTCCATCTAATGTCTTCGATTGATCTTAGGCACTTGAAGAGCGAGAGGCACTTTGGTGCTGTGTTAGAAACAAATTTTCCTAGTATTGCACTACGTTCAGTAAATTTCTTAGCCTCTTTCACAGTTCTAAGGCTTTACATGTTTAGAATTGCCTTTAATTTTTTTAGATTTGCCTTAATATCTTTTTCATTAAACATAAGGCCCAGAAACTGGCTGATTGATACCCCAAAAAACTCACTTTTTGAAATGGAACTTCATACCAAACCCTCTCAAAATATTAAAAGTCTCTTATGGATTAATACTGTGCTTATTGAGGTGTCGAACTTAGCAATCATGTCATTAATGTAAACCTCTATATTTTTGCCAATTTATACGTTGAAAAGCTTGTTGACTAACTTTTGTTATGTAGCACTAGCATTCTTCCACCTGAACGGCATGGCCTTATATCAATATGACCAAGTGTGTGATAAAGGTTATATACTCCTTAAGTTGCCCCCACATTCGTATTTGGAGAAACCAGAGTACCCATTTATGAAAGCAAGGTAGCCATGATCACTAGTTGAGTTCACCAATTAATCAATTTTAGAAAGTAAGAAGTAATCTCTAGAACATGCTTAGTTTAGATCTATGTAATCCACTATTACCTGGTAGGTACTTCCTTTTCAGGTATCCACCTTGGTCGGTGATTTGATCTTTCGCTTTAATTATATGGTGTGGCACATGAAACCCATGATGCAAAAGGATCCTGAGGATAAATCTTTCTCTTGCAAGCCAAGCTTGAGAAAGCAATCAAAGGACATGATATGTGCAAGCTCCTACAATCTACTAATACGCTACTAATTTCATACTTGTTTATTGTTAACTTAATAACTATTGGGTTATCATAGGGTTGGTATATAGGTTTAGCTCCTTCATAGACCCCTTTGGAGAGAGTTCACCCTTACTTGGCCTAAAATTCTCAGATGACTTTGTAAGGCTTGTTTGATGGCCCAGCCTGGGGTGGTCCCCTAGACATGACCTCGATGCCACCCTTTAAAGGAGTGGGCTGAGAGTCATCTTCTTCAGAACATCTTTCATCTAGATATCTCATCCTCTCATGAGGCCTTTTTTTTAGGTACTTATCTAGCCTTCCCTTATTAGACATTCCATGTAGTTCCTTATCTAGATCCCAGCAGTGCTCTATGTCATTCCTATAATTCGTGTAGAAGGCATACTGTCTATCCTTGTTATTAGTCCTCTACTTGGAGACTTATGATCATCCATAAGTGCTTAATCCCTAATTTCTATCAGGATCTCACTCCCTAAGGTGTTATAGAGAATTCTCTCTTAGAGGTTCTTTCTATCTTTTCTTTCTGGTTCCACTTGATAGGCCTTTTTTTTCATCTATTCTAAACACCTCATTGGGTGTTTTGGTCTCTCGTGTGGTAGCCTCCAGTTGTATGTACCTTTATGCCATCTTCAGCGCCTCTTGGACAGTGAGGATTCTATGATGAACTTTTCATTGGGCCTTTGTGCCTCACTCAATTAGTGTAGGAAAGTAAGGCCAAATGTGGCTTAAGGTCTTCCTTAAAAATTTTCTAATGATAGAATCATTCCATATATTCATCCAGGGACTCATGCTCTCTTTGGGCGAGCTTCATTAGTTATGTAGCTAACTTTAGTATTTTCCTTCTTCCATTAAAGTGGCTATTGAATGTAGTGCAGAGGTCTTCCTAAGATTCAATTGATCTTTGGGGAAGTTTATTGAACCAGGCTTAGGTTGCTCCTTTGAGGGTAGTAAAAAGGTATTTGCTTATCATTGCCTCTAAAGGAGATGGTTACAGATTAATTTGAGTCAGATAAGCACTTGAGGCCACTTGTCGCATCAAACTACCCTATCTTTGGCACGTTAATCTTCTTTAGGAGCTCAGCCTCTCAGATCTGTGCCAATAGGTGTTCTAAGATAAAAGTGATCCATTAATAGAGCACCTTGGTTAAGGGTTTTCTTGGTGTTTTCCCTTGAATTCTACTGAAACAACACAACTCTAATAGAGCTTGAGCTCTATTGGTGGGAATTCTCTTTATAGCTTTCTTCTTGATAGGGCTTGTCTCGACCAGGATGCTTCTATAGGAACTTCTCTTACTCAACCTTTTAACGGTTGAAGGTCACTCTCAAGTCTTTACCTTTGTTCCTTCAATATCTTATAAGTCTATTCTCAGTATTCCTTTCCTCTAAGTCATCAAGGAAAAGTTCCTTTCCCTATCTTGTATTTGATAGGTAATCTCTTAGGGATAACCTTTCTTACTTTGCTTTCACAAGGCAATAACTCGTCTAGCCTCTTCATCAAGTGGGACCTAGCTTCATTCACCTTTAACTTGATCAACTCCTCTATGCATTAAGGGCACTCTTTATTTGTTCCAGAGCATGTGCGTGCCTTGCAGATAGTGCCCTCTAGGGGAAGTTATATTCTTTGAGCTCTGAGTTTGAGGCATCCTCCACAGAAAAGTTTTATTTCCCAAAGGTCTAGCTGTTTGCATCTCAGTTCTTAGGGTTGGTATGCCTTTTCCCTTATCACCTTTCTTGGGTGGAAACTTTTCTCAACTCAAGGCCCTAATAAACGGTGCTAAATGTTTATTTTGGTAAAAAGTAAGGTGTGTATATTATATAACATCACCAATGTGTACAATGATACGTAGGGGTTATCTTTAGAGCCTGAGATGGCTACTTCATCAGTTCCTTGTTCTAAACTTATTAAGGATTGTTCTACCACAATCTTGCACTATGATGTACCACTCTCTATTACATTCTTGAAAGATTCGAATATTTCTTTCATGCCAACATTTATACATAATTACTGTAATGGCAATGTATAATTTTGCCTTCCTTTTGTTGCTTCCCTTGAACTTGATCAGTATTTGCACCCACTTATCAAACTTTGCCTCCTGCAGTTGCATCTATAAAATGGATTCAAGGACTTACTTGGATATGTGTCTAGTAAACAAACATTTGCAAATCAGTGCTGTTAAGATTCTTTTTTCTCATTGCATAGCAGAACACCTGCTCACAATGTGTACCAAAAGTTGCAAGTCTATCTCTTATTAGCATATTTCCTTGAAGCAACAACCAAGTAATGTATAAGCATTTTGGGATTTTTTCTTTATGCTAATTGATATTATGCCATGGAACATTGGACTGTTTCTACATGAACCATTCATAGCCTGAGCCCTGCTGGGTAAATTGAAGCATGCTGCCATGTGTTAGTAGTAGTGTTAAAGCCTGCAAGCATAGTGTCCCT
>NCQT01097191.1:18862-29423 GCA_002740465.1 Stenocereus thurberi
GTGAGGATTGGCTTATGTGCTACTGGATTTAATCTTGACACTTTGTCTTCAAGATCTTACTCCATTTGGCCAGTAGTAGTTACACCTTATAACCTTGCCCCTGAAATGAGTATGACCACAACATTTATGTTCCTCACTTGTGTAATTCCCTCCCCAATAAATTCCAAGAATAAAATTATATATTTACAGCCTCATATTGATGAGTTGAAAGCATTGTGGGATGTTGGAATTGAAACATATGACAGTTCTACAGGGCAGACATTTCAGATGAAGGTTGCACTTACGTGAACCATCAATGATTTTTGGCATATGGAATGTTATTTGGGTAAAGTGCTAATGGGCAATTGGCATGTCTTCGATGTATAAAACAACAAAAGACTTTGAGACTGAAGAATGAAAGTAAATTCTCATGGTTTGATTGTCATCGGTGTTTTCTGCCAAGAAATCATGCGTTCACAAGAAATAAAACAGTATTTAGAAAATGCAGAATTGTTATAGGGGGTTCTCCTCGCCACATATTTGGGAAAGAACTTTACGCTGAAGTAAAAGTTTACCCAATGGTAACTATAAAGGGGAACTTTGTTATACCATATTTAAGGAAAATGAGCATAAGTGGTCGAATAAGAGCATATTCTAGGAGATGCCTTATTGGCAACACCAATTGCTTCACCATAATTTGGATGTGATGCACATAGAGAAGAACTTCTTCGAAAACATCATTAAGACTATTATAGATATTCATGGAAAAACAAAGGACAATGTCAAATCAAGAATGGATGTTGCAGATATATTTGATAGAGTAGAATTACATTTACAGTCAGGCCTAGTGGCAAGATGATTAAACCAGAAGTGAAGTTCGTTCTTCCTGTACATAAACGAAGAGAGTTGTGTGAATGGGTAAAGGAGTTTTAAATGCCTGATGGATATTGCTCCAATTGGGGAATATCGTGGACCCTAATGATGCAAAGTTCAACAACATGAAAAGTCATGATTATCACGTGTTCATGGAGACTCTTTTACCCATTGCATTTTGCTGCGCTCCTAGATGGTGGGTTGAAACCTCTCATTGCGATAAGTCAGTTCTTCAAGAACTTGTGCTCAACAACACTGCGAGAGGATGGGTTTGAGGAAATGCATCGAAAAATTGCCATCACTCTCTGTCACTTGGGAATGATTTTTCCTCCTGGCTTCTTCAATGTAATGGAGCACTTGTCAATATATTTAGCAGAAGAGGCACAACTTGGTGGCCCTATACAATACCGATGCATGTATCCATTTGAGTGGTAAACTAAACTGTATTTGATGAAAACTTATCTCAATTCTTATTTGTGCAGTCACTTACAAGTGATGGAAATTGTAAATTTGTTAGGTACTCTAGCCGATTGAAGAAAAAGATAAAACAACAA
Source organism: Stenocereus thurberi (assembly GCA_002740465.1). Lineage (NCBI taxonomy): Eukaryota > Viridiplantae > Streptophyta > Magnoliopsida > Caryophyllales > Cactaceae > Stenocereus > Stenocereus thurberi. Next base: position 20,269 of record NCQT01097191.1, read on the forward strand.
GCGTATCCCGAAAGTTCAATCACAGAAGCGTACCTAGTAGCTAAAAGGACATTCTTCACCTCCTATTACTTCGGCTCTAATGTGCCCTCCATGTGCACTAGATGTCGGAGAAATGAGGATGGCAATAAACATAATAATCATTTCTCAACTCTANNTGTGTTTGAACCAGAACGGACCGCTATTAGTAGGGAAAGATTAAGGTATCTCACAGATGCTAAATATATTGCTGCTCATCTTCACGTGTTGTTAAATTGCGATAAAGTTAAACCTTATATTGGGTGAGTACTACCTTACGTTTCTATTGAGCTTATCATTCAGAACACTAGTTTATTTACCACCTTCATAAAATGTAACGAAATTTCCACAGAACAAGTAAGAACGGCACATCCCAATGTCAGCGATGCTGATGTTGATACCATTATTGAAACTCATTTTGTAAATTAGTTTAGTCAAAATGTAAGTAATATAACTTGTTCCTTGATAATTTTCATAGAACAATTTGGTGCATTGTATTAACTAAAGCCACATCTTATGTCGTCTTAGGTGCATTACATTCAACTATCTGACAACCACAAATATTGGTACTGGACACAATTGGCTGCGAAGCCAAATCTATATGTGTCAATGTGGACGTCATATAGAGTTAATAGACTTAAATTACACGAAGAAGCTCACACTTTCGAAAAGAAACATATAATTGTGGTGTTGGTATATGTCATACGGGAGAAGGCAATATCGAAAATGATTATTATGGCATACTTAAGGATATTGTCCAAAATGAGTATGTAGGCGAACCTCTTAAAAGATGTGTGCTATTCAGTTATGAGTGGTTTGATCCCACATTGAATCGTAGGACACGATCTCATAAACTAAGCAAACTTATTGAGGTACATCGCACAAGGAGGTACCGAAAGTACGACCTATTCATCTTCCCAAATACCGCATCACAAGTATACTTTATATCACATCCAGATTGCTTAAAGGATAGGGTCAATTAGCTTGTTGTCACACCAACTAAAGGGCGAGAGTGGATAAGCACTACACTTTACCAACTGCTTACCAACAAACGGGCATGACGACACTCATCTAGTAATGAGCTTTGCTATGTATTTTTTAAATTTTAATACTTTAGGCCACTTTAAATGTGGTTGGGCTTGAGTTTCATATAATTTTGTTTGGCACGTGGAGGGAACAACTTAGACGGATCCCACAATTATTGAATTACTCAGCCGCACTCACAAACTCCATCGCAAAGAAGATTGCCCTTGGGTTGTTAAGAGATCACAACAAACATATGTAAGCTATTCTCAATTCTCAATCTTTAGTAATAGTTCAAACTGGACTTGTATACTTTAATTTTATTAACTGTAACATATATGATTTTTTATATGTTATGATATTGTAGGAATCCTTTGAACGAGAATTTCAAAATGCAATCAACTCTCAAGAGACCGACGATGGCAATTCTCAAGATCCATCCCAAACACTGCCAAACCCAAATGAGTTGTGGGTGAAGACGTACAAGAAGAAAAAAGACTGTATTTATGATATTGGCGATGAGACTGTAAACATTAGAAAATTCTATCACTTCAGTCCACTCAACGAATTGGTACAGTTTTAATATTAAAGTTCCAATGAACATTATTATACGATAAGTTTATTTAATTGATATACTAATGCATACTTTACATAAATGGCTGTCAGCAGGTATAGGTTATATATCATTGCAACAAGAGTTGAATGATTTAAGAGGTGTAGTAACCAACTTGGAGGTGAGCTAACTTTACAAACTGAAAGTTACCTGTTGCTTATGGAGAAATGTAAGAAACTGGAAGAATCCAACGAAATGCTCACCCAAAGTAACCAGGAACTGAGCTAGCACATGATGAGCATCAATCAGTGATTGCAAGCTTTTTTTCAATTGCAACAAGCTTCTGGCTCGGGATCTTAATAACCCTTTGCTCATCATCCATAGCATAATGAGGATGAGGATGAGGATTAAGAGGATGATGATCCTCACCTTGGTGATTAAGTAGCTTGTGGCTTTCTCTCAATTCGTGGTACTCTTCCTTGCTTCTTGGTGCTTCTAACGGCTTGGTGCTTGCTTCTCCTTCCTCTTAATGCTTGCTTAATTTCCCTCCTCTTATTACTTGCTTCTCCCTATTCTTCTTACTTAATTTTACTTGGATTACTAGCAACTTGTGGTTTGTTGGAATTTGTGGTTTGTCATATACACCCTTTGTTTGGGATTTGTGATTTGTGAATTAAAAACAGTTGGTTTTAAGTGTTGGATTTGTTGTTAAGTGTAATTGGAAACTATTTTTCTTTGTATGTGATATTTCACCTGTTTATGGTTTGGAAATTGTTGAGAATGCTTCGAATGAAGTCATACTCGAAATCATTGGATGTTCATGGAATGAATACTCTTTGTAAATTTCCTGCAGGGATTTAAATATATGTACTGAGGGATGCGACCAAAAATAAGTATTTTATTTAAAAAAGAATTACAAACATAGCGACGGATTGGCGACGGAATCAAAGGATTTATTTTTTTAACTCAGAAGTCAGCGACGGAATGTGTTGTCCGTCACCATTAGCGATGGAATTTTCGTCTCTATTTCCGTCGCTAATGGCGACGGATTAAACATTCGGTCGCTGACTTCCCTGCCTTTTTATCCCCCACCAAAAATTAGGCTAACGTTGGTGCTGACGCTGGGTCCGTCGCTGGTGGCGAGGAATTTCAGAATTCCATCGCCTGGTATATAACGATGAGTGAAAAACCGACAACCCAATTCCGTCGCTGAAATCAAAATTCCGTCGCTATTCTGCCCTTTTCCATCACTGATTTCGTCGTTATATAGACTTTTTTTTATAGTGAATGTCATTTGTTAGCACTTGCAATTAGTGTACTACATCTACATAATAAAGGATTTAGCAATTTGTGCTAGGCATCCTGCAAATATAGACACATTGTGCGATACATATTAATTGAGTTAAAGTATTAATTATAGCATGAAAAAATATATTTACAAAAATGTTATTAGGTATAGTAGCATTAGCAAGTTATACTTCATTCACAAATGACTTTCTTCTCTCCTTTATGCAAAAAGTTCAACCCATCCACACTAATTGACTACATAACAGTATATAATGAAAATTCATTAAAATTTATACATTATTATCACAACATATAATACATACGTAGTAACATAAACAATCATGTTTACATAATTCGTCGACCAAAATAGCAAAAATTTAAAATTAATTACCTTTGTCAATTTCATTTGCTAATCTCATGTCGTCCTTTGAGAAATTTTGTTCAGCTATAATCCTTCTCTTCGGTTTGCTACAAGGATGTGAAGGTGAGGTGGTAAACCCCAACTGTATTCCCCCACTATCAAAATCACACTTGAACATAGATTTCAATTGGTGATGGTCAACGACTGGACTATTGTGTAAAGTCAATAGATTTGGGTTTCTAAGTCTACCAAGGTCAAATTCAAATCCCTTAACAAAAGGAATTTGAATTTTTAGAGACATCAATGTAGTTTCGACACATGTCAAAGATTCAACAACCGTAGAAAGACATTATCTTTTTATTATATTTGGTCTTCCATCTGTAGACATCTCATCAGCATTCTCAAATTTTATAGGTGACTCTTTTCTCTCACTTGACTTTAATGGATGAGCAATGTATGTTCTGGCACATGTGTCAGTCATGTGCTTATTCGATTTCGCGGTTTCGTTGTCAACCACATGCTTCATAAGCCTATTTACATTCGCATTCAGGATATTCAGTGTGTCACTATTTTCTTTGACAACAATCGTAAGTGAAATTATGTAACTTGAGACCTTCACCACTAGATTCTCAATAAAATTTATGCGTGCCTCAAGTAAATTTCATTGTTAACAATTCCCTTTACATGCAAGCGGTGCACCTTTATCTTCCGAGATAGTTTACAATAATTATACTTTTTGTGTACTATGAGTAGAATTCTCCATCACCTTCGTAAGATAGCAAAGTACTTAATTACATTTGTTGGCAAAACTGCACATAAACTAACCAATATAACTGAATAAACATCTATATATTTTTTATGAAGCTTTAATAGAATAACAACTCATATAAATGACCATAATACCATGAAATGCAAAATCATCATCATGGCTATGAAGATCATTAATCATGGTTTTTTTTTGTGAGAGATGAGGGTCTAGGCTCGTAAACTATTGTCAAGCACATATATAACAAGACATAATACAATAAATATTACCCTATAAGACGGGTCTAGCTAAATAACGAGGAACTGCTGACATATTTGAAGAGGAAACTACTGACACTGATGTTTCCAATATAATTAATAATCTTAGTAGCTTCTCAATAACAATGGTGTAGTTACACCTTGCATTTCGCTTATATGACTAAGCGTCTACCTATAAATTGCTTGATACTCATAATTATAACTATATTTATTTCGTTATCAACTATAGTAAAATAATTATATATTAATCTAATTACATAGCTAATATATATCGTACCCATTTAAATTCCTTTAGTCCCCTATTTCTTTCCAATTCTTAAAAACCATACCATGTTGCTATGTACCCAAGATATAGAGATCTAAATTGGTGTTATAATTGCGATTCTTTGTGAAACCATTGCCAGTCAAGTTCATTAGAATAGTTGATAGGACATTTTTCATTGTCAAGAAGCCACAAGATTATAAGGCCCTATCTTTACTAGGCTCCAACGACTCTTGGTATGAAACCTACAATTAATGCGTTGAAGTTCACAACAAAATATGGGATTTTGGTTTTGAATAAAAATCGGACTAATTGGTGAACATATTGTAATGCAACTATACAAGAATGACTAATGACCAAAAAAGTACATGAGGTGGGACATCCATACTTACAAAATAACAATTCCCATATAACTATTTTCAAAAAAAAAAAAAAAGCATTGAATTGATAAGTTAAGAACACTTACGAACTTAACTTCAACAATAGAAGAGGCCTACCCTTGCTTATTCAAGGCCACAAATTGAGGGAGGAACCAAATCAGATGGATGGAGGCTTGATGTGTTCTTAAATCAATGATACGCCACCCCCTGTTAGGAAACAGAGTTTGATACTGAGACGGATGTTAGGAAACCAAATTTGATACTGAGAAGGATGCTAGGCGAGAATCCTTGTTTGAGTCAAATTAGAAATACTGTTCATATAGTATCTTTTTGCTAGCACTGGTGCAATATATATACATGATGGCTAATGAATGAAAGAATAAGAAAGATACTAAATATATTTTTCTCAAAATTATCATAGTATCAGAGCCATGTCGAAAACTAAACCATCACCATATGATTTAAACACAAGTGATACACCTGGAAACATAATTACCCAGGTTCAACTAAAGGTGAAATGAATTATGATGAATGGGGATAAGCAATATGCACAGCATTGAGGGCCAAAAGAAAGTGTGGATTTGTCGATTGAAGCATCACCAAACCTGATGATGGGGCACCAGAACTTGAAGATTGGTGGACCATTCAATCCATGATCATCTCATGGATTATGAATATAATCAAGCCAAAGGTACGCTCGACTGTGAATTACAAAGAAACCATCAAAGATTTATAGACAGATTTAAAGGAGATTCTCAATCTCTAATGGACCGAGTATCCAACAATTAAAGGCTGAGCCTAATTGCAAGAAACGAGGATTGAGCGTAGCAAATTACTACGCAAAGATCAAAACTTTATGGGATGAACTGACTAATTATGATCAAGGCATGCTGTGTACCTATAGCAAGTGTGATTGCAGGTTAATTCCAGGCTTGAAAAGAGAAGAGAAGAAGAACAAGTACAAGAGTCTCTTATGGGGCTAGACAAAAATTTGTATGGGTTAGTGAGTATCAAATTTGCTTGCTACTGACCCATTGCCGCCTCTGAACCTTGTTTATTCAACCATTATGCAAGAAGAATGGGTGAGAATGGTTTCATGTGCAGTAGAAGAGCATCGAGAAGTGGTAGGCCTGACAGCACAAGCTAAGCCAAAGGGAAGAGGACGTGGACAAGCCAGGGATAGAACCATGATCTGCAGTCACTGCAATAGAAGCGGCCATGAAGCAAGTTGGTGTTTCCAATTAATCGGATACCCAGATTACTAGGCGATCGGCCTCGAGAGAGCGGTGGTCAGGCAAGGGGACATCATTCCAATGGCGATGGTCGTGGTCGTGGAGTGTCTGCTCATGCCAATGCAACCAATATCAGCATGACAGACAACCCAGATGTCAAAAATATCAGTTTAACTATGTTCACCAATGATTAGTGGCAAACCCTGCTAGAGATGGTGAAGACACGCAGCGCAAGCACGAGCGAGAAATTCTTAGGCATCTTGTGGATTATTGACACAGAGGCTTCAAACCATATGACAGGAGCGTTGAATAGTTTGCAAAATTTACGAGAAATACCTACATGTCCTATAGGTTTACTGAATGGGAAAAAGATTCTTGCGACTCAAGAAGAGCAAACCGAGCTTGATGAAAATCTTGTTCTTAACGACATTCTCTATGTTCCTTGACTCATTTGCAATTTGACTTCTACATCTCAATTAACATATGCTTCTAATTGTATTGTTCAATTTACTAATAAATTATGTGTTATACATGACCGCACTTCGAGGATGCTGATTAGTGCAGGTAAACGAAAAGATGGACTCTATTATCTTTGCAAGACCTCAAGACTGAAGGCATTGAAGATAGACAAAGGTAGTTCTTTGGATATGGCATAAGCGTTTGGGACATCCATCATTAAAGGTCAATAGTATGATTCCTCCAATAAACTCAGAGAGCAACAATAAGTTATATAAACATGGTGAAGTATGTCAACGAGCTAAGCAGACACATGATAAGTTTCCTTTGAGTAATGATAAAACCACTAATATTTTTAAGTTAATCCACTATCATTTATGGGGACCATATAGGACATCTTCTTCCTGGGGTGCCCATTATGTTTTAACTATTGTGGACAATTGCTCTCATGCTGTATGAGTTTTTTTGTTAGTTGATAAAACGGAAGTGTCCAAGTGCATGCTTCAATTTTATTCTATGGCTCAAAGGCAGTTTAACAAACGGGTTAAATGTGTTCGAAGCGACAATGCTGCTGAATTTTCCCGATTAAAGGGATATTTTCTTGATAATGGGATTCTATATTAAACTTCCTGTACAGGAACTCCAAAACAAAATGGGAGAAAAAGGAAACATCGACGCATATTAGAGAAGGCCAGAGCTTTGCAATTCCAATGTAATCCTCCCATTAAATTTTAGGGTGAGTGCATTTTAGCTGCGGGATATTTGATAAACCGAACACCAAGTTTAATTTTGAGAGGAAAAACTCCTTATGAAATTCTCTATGGAATGAAGCCTAAATATGTACATCTAGGACTTTTGGGTGTCTCTGTTATGCTCATAACCAAAAAAGAGAGGGATGTAAATTTGCCAGTAAAGTAGTAGGTAGTGTATCTTTGTTGGTTACCCACATGAGAAAAAAGGATGGAAACTGTATGATTCAGAAAGTGAGGAGTTTTTTGTCTCTAGAGATGTTGTTTTTCAAGAGGATGTATTTCCTTTTGACAAGCTTGACAGTATTCCGTTTGCCCCAGAATCTTTTCCCAGCTCTAGTCAAGTTAATCCACGAATCAGGGAAGGGTGTTGTCATTGAAGAAGAGGATGAAGAAGAGTTGGACAATTCAGAGGTGGTTGCCCTTAATGAGAAGGTCACAAAACACCGTACTGAAACAGGCCCAACCGAAGAAGCATTAGGCTGGGGTCTATGGCAAAAACAGTTGTCCACTCAGTTAAGAGACTATATCATACATACAATCAAAAGTTGAGAGTTGAGTCCATCAAATTGTTTACCTACATCACAACGTCTTCCAGGTATGTCCTATTCAATAGCTCACTATGTAAATTGAGCTAATTTTTTAGAAAACCATCAAAAATTCCTTGCAGTAATTACTAGTGATAAGGAACCTGTCCATTATACTGAGGACTCAACAAATCAGTGTTGGCGTAATGCAATGAAAGTGGAGATATAGGCCCTAGAAAAGAATGACACATGGGTTATCATAGACTTGGCACCAGCAAAGAAAGCTCTTGAGTGCAAGTAGGTATATAGGATCAAGCACCGCTCTGATGGCAGTGTCAAACAGTATAAAGCCAGATTAGTCATTCTTAGTAATTATAAAGTTGAGGGCATTGACTACACATAAACATTTGCACTAGTTGCCAAAATGGGGAAGGTACGCATATTTGTGGCAGTTGCCGCTGGACAAAATTAGGAGTTGCATGAGATGGATGTCCATAATGCCTTCTTGCATGGCGATGTGCAAGAAGAAGTTTATATGAAGTTACCCCCAGGATTTAGAGGTCAAAATTCTTACAACGTTTGCAAATTACAAAAATCATTGTACGGACTTAAACAGGCTCCTCGATATTGGTTTGCAAAGCTCTCAGATGCATTGAAGAACTATGGTTTTAAACAGTCATATGGTGATTATTTGTTGTTTTCCTTACATAAAGGAGATCTTACCATTCATGTTCTCCTGTATGTTGATGATTTAATTATTTCAGGCAATACACATGAGGGTATCGAAGCTTGCAAGCGCTATTTAAGTCAGTGCTTTCATATGAAAGATTAGGGTCGTTTGAAATATCTTTTAGGAGTAGAAGTGGGTCAGGACCACAATTATGGCAACGAAAATATGGTTTGGACAGCTGGCTTACTAGGGGCCAAGCCCAGTACCATGCCTATGGAACAAAATCATCAATTACCTTTAGCTGTAGGGCGATCCCTTTCTCAACTTGATCAATATTACAAATTGCTTGGACATCTCCTTTGTTTGAGTTTTACCTGACCCAATTTGGCATATTCGATACATGTTCTTTCACAATTTATGCAACAGCCGAAAGAGAAACACTAGGAGGCTGCCTTGCATGTGGTTCGATACATTAAAGTAATCCTAGACAAGGAGTTGTCCATTCCAGTCCTTGTGATCTACACCTTTGTAGATGATGTGATGCTGATTGGGGTCGGTGTCCGCTCTCTTACCAGTGCCTCACGGGTTGGTTTGTGTAACTAGGCACCTCACCTATC
>NCQT01097215.1:5079-16337 GCA_002740465.1 Stenocereus thurberi
TTATTAGAAGCGATAATGGTACCGAATTTACATCTGGGCCTATGAAACAATTTTATGGGGAGCATGGGATTATTCACCAAACTAGTTGTGTTGATACCTCTCAACAAAATGGGCATGTGGAAAGGAAGCATCACCATATTCTCAATGTTGCTAGAGCATTACGTTTCCAGGCTAGCCTCCAATTGAGTTTTGAGAAGAGTGTGTATTAACTGCTGCATATTTGAATAATCGCACCCCAAGTTCTATTTTGCATGGAAAAACACCATACGAAATTTTGTTCAAAGAAAAACCTACTTATGATCATATTAGGGTGTTTGGTTCATTATGTTATGTTTACTCTCACCAAAGATAAAAAGATAAGTTTGCTTCCCGTAGCAAGAAGTGCATCTTTGTGGGGTATCCTTATGGGAAGAAAGGATGGAAGGTATATGACTTGGACACCGATGACATTCTTGTGAGTCAAAATGTAGTATTTTATGAAGAGAAATTTCCTTTCAAAAAACTACGGGGAGGTCCAACGGAAGGTAATTCTGCATCCAATCCAATCCAATTATTTGGAGAAGCATGTGTGGTCTGGGCATGCAATATGGGCCATGGGCAGTGGCTTCGAACACCAGGTGTGATGCCACAATTAAACAGGCCCAGCAAGCAGTCCCTGAAACTCAGCCTAGAGAGCCTGGGCTGGCCTCACCTATGCCTAATTTACCGGGCCTGTGTAGGAGCTGCAGGCCTAGGAAGTCGTAACCCAGCTGAGCTGTCCATAGCTTCACCACAGTCTCCTAGAACGGGCCAACGTGTAGAGACAAGGACCCAAGAACCTCTAATTTTGGTTGGGCTGCCAGGAGGTTCAAAAGTTGAGGCCCAAACTGGAGAGCCCACAAATAGGGGGAGTTCTGATCTCATTGGCCCAGAAATAAGAAGAAGGCATCGGGAAAAGAAAGCACCATCACACCTCCAAGGCTACTTGTGCTACTCCGTACAAAGAATGGACCCCTTGTCTCTTGGCCGACCCCAATAGGTTTTCTCAGGTAATCCTTATCCCATAGCTAATTATGTTACCTGTGATACTTTCTCTAATGCGCATAGATGTTATTTAGCAACTATCACCAAAATTGTGGAACCCGGATATTTTCATGAAGCAGTTAAAGACCTGCACTGGAGAGAGGCAATGGCAAAAGAGATTGAGGCACTTGAATTGAATAAGACATGGAATTTGGAGGATCTACCAAATGGAAAGAAACCCATTAATTGTAAATGGGTTTGCAAGGTCAAGTACAACTCTGATCGGACTATCGAACGCTATAAAGCGTGACTTGTGATAAAAGGCGATGAACAAGTTGCGGGATTCGATTTTCATGAGACCCTTGCTCTCGTTGCAAAGATAGTGAGCATTCCTTGTTTTCTCTCAGTTGCTGCTGCTAAAGGTTGGAAATTACATCAAATGGATGTAAATAACACGTTCTTGCATGAAGATTTAGATGAGAAGGTCTACATGACTCTACCTCCGGGTTTTCGATCTGCCTATCCTAAGAAGGACTGTAAGTTACAGAAATCTCTTTATGGTTTGAAACAAGCGCCACAACAATGGGTTGCTAAGCTCTCTTCCAAGCTTTTGGAGTATGGTTTTGTTCGATCCTATGTGGATTCCTCCTATTTGCATACAGAAAGGGAGATGTGTTTATGGCTCTCTTGGTATATGTTGATGATTCAGTTCTAGCTGGTAATGATGCCCAGGTCTGCACTGATTTTAAAGCATATTTGCACAAGTGCTTTCGTATAAAGGATTTAGGTCCATTGAAATATTTTTTGGGCATTGAATTCGCCCGAAACTCACCGGGCATATTTTTATCCCAACAGAAATACGCCCTTGAAATTGTAGATGAGTATGGCCTTCTTGGTGCTAAGCCTATGGCATTTTCCATTGAGCCCAATCACAAATTGGCCCTAGCAGATGGGCCAACATTGAGTGATCCTATGCAGTATAGGCGGTTGATCAGTCGCTTGATATATCTTACTATCACCAAGCCAGAAGTGTGCAGTCCACATATTGTCCCAATTTATGCAAGCTTCACAGGAGAAACATTTCGAGGCAGCCAAGCAAGTATTGTGCTATTTAAAAGGCACTCCTGGGTAGGGTTTTCTATTGCGTCATCACTCTAATTTGCAATTGCATACATATTGCGATTCTGATCGGGGAGCCTGTCCAATTACTTGCCAATCACTTACAGGATATTTTGTCACTCTCGGAGGCGTGAGGATCTCCTATATCCTGGAAAACAAAGAAACAAAGCACGGTCTCTCAATCTTCTGCTGAAACCGAATATCGTGCCATAGCAACCATGACTAGTGAGCTCATTTGACTCAAATCATTTTTAGCCTTTCTTGGTGTGTTGCACCGTCAACCTATGAAGTTATATTGTGCTAATCAGGCAGCTCTGCACATTGCCAAAAATCCCGTCTTTCATGAACGGACTAAGGATAATGAGATTGACTGCCACTTTGTTCAAAAACGTCTCTTATCCAACGACTTGGTGACGGCGTACATACCATCTCGACTTCAGTTAGCTGATATATTCACCAAGGCTTTAGGAAAGCAACAATTTCTCTTTTTACAAGGCAAGTTGGGCATGATTAACCCTTATACTCCCACTTGAGGGGGAGTGTTAAGGAAAGAATATTGTATAATACTTGGTAGATATATTTTCCTTGTATATGGCATATCTTGCGGATGACGCTAGGGCAGAATGCTTAGAGACTTCAGACTTCATACATGTATCTTGTATTTTTGCTTGCATGGAGAGAATAGGAAGAGACGCAACTTCTTCTTCTTCCCTTCTAAATTATTCTTCTCTTGCAAACTATTTCAAAGAGTGTCAAGGAAAGATATCATTAATCATTATCAAGGCAGTTAGCATAGAAGTCTACAACTGTTGACATCCTTAGTGGCTAAATGGTTTAATTTTGATGAAACACAAAATTAACTAAGAAAATGAGTGATTGGCAAATTAGAAATAAGCATGAAAGAAATAGCCCTTTTATACTAGTGAATCATGTGTATGATTATGGAGAGAAAATATGTGGGTATCATTCAAAATCAAAGGATTTTATTTGATTTGATCTTGCGAAATTGACTTAGACGAAGCAATATCCTGCTGATTATGCTAATGAGATTATGTGAAAATCATTAACATGATATTGATTGCAAAACAATATTAAAAATGTGAAAGAATTATGACATCCTAATAAAAAATCAAATCTCTTGTTATGTTATTTTATTTTAAATGATCGCTTGCATTATCTATATTAAAAGATCAAGAAAAGATTTTGTGCAGCGACATGTCGAAAGCTACCTTGGTTAATTTGCTGAAAAATCAAATCAGATTTGCTGGGCAGATTTCAAGGGGCTGAAATGATATTTCAAGATGTTCTGATCAGAACATTCCTTTCTTGATTGATTGATGCCTTGGTTACTAATCCTATAAATAGAGTCCACAAGAGCAAGAACAAGGGAGTGAATGAAGTGGAAAGAGTATTGAGATTATACAGTTAGCTATTATTCTACTTATTGCTTTGAGATCAAAAATTGATTTGTGTAATCGTTCTTTATTAAGGAGTGAACTTAGAAGTTGTAAGGTCAACTCCCCTATACTTAAATCAAGTGGTTGGTTTAAGTGTTGGGATCTCGAAAGTGGGAAGCTCTGAGATCGTGTTATAGAGTTCATCTTAATAAGAGAAGTAGAGAGTTGCGTCCTAGATTTGAAAAACTCTAGGCGGAGCCTTAAAACCTGATTGAGTCCCAATCTCGTTAAAATATCCTTGCACATTGTCTCAATTTAATTTTAGCATTTATTTTCAAGTTTAATTTTATTTCTACAATCACCCTATTCATCCCTCCCTATGGCAATCTAAATCTTCAATCCACAACCTTGATCGTAATGCTGCCTGCCCTGCAAACTGGGCGAGCTGTTGATGCATCTCACGGTGTACATCCTACAACAGCTGGCCCCATCTTGGAGCATATTATGGTCTACTGCTGCTATCATTGTTCCTTGGTCTGGGTTGTCCCCATAGCACCTTGACGCTATAAAATCTCAAAAAAAAGATGTAATTTTCAATTTAAGCATGTCAATCGATATACTTAATTAGCCATGCATCATTCATGTAATTGTGTCGCTCTTCGAAATTTTTATGCAAGTCACCATGCATTGCATCAGCATGAGGTAGCACTACTATATGATGATCACAATATAAATATATGTAGAAAAACATTAAAGCAAATTATTTTACTTGTTAAATGATCAGTACGAATTCTAGTAATATAGGCTGTACTATCCTTGAAAACAGAGTCAAGTTTTGTAAATGGAGAAAATTGCTTGTGCTGTGAGAGTTTGATACTTTGATCCACCTTTTAATTTGTAGACCAACAGTATGTAAGTTGTTAATGGAGAACGAAAAGCCAAAGAGAAAAGATTAGAAATTGCACTTCCGAAGGCATTGATCGAAAGAATGCAAAATGCAACAGAGGCCAAGGAGGCAAAAGTCGCCAGAATGATCACACCACGAATTCGAATAGCAGCCATTCTTGTTTTCTGTCAAAGATGTTTCAGTTGGATATGGAGATTAATTAATAAATTGGACAAAATAATAAAGCAGGGAAAATGCATATATTTGTAGAGATATGGGTGAGCAGCCAAAGGTCAGTTCGAGGCACTTGAGCTTCGAGTTCCAGGAAAGTTAGGTGAGCGCTGAAGCTTATAGCCTTACAGGTGTTGTTAATCAGCAAGGACTGTGGAATAATCTTAAATTCTTATTAATTCTAGGTTTAGATGCAAATAAATTTCCTAATTTGACGTCTTTAGAACTGTTGGAAAGTACTTAATAAACAGGCAAAGTATATATACTTGACAAACATAAGGTCACCTCATTCGCAGAAATAAGAATATGATGGGTGATAGCTCTCATATACAACATCTTTCGGGAGGGAAATCTACATCAAAATCATCTCTTTTACATTAAGCATAATATATACATCATTGAATAAACATGGTGGAGTTTAAAAGTAGCTTGAGTAGAAGAATGCCAGAAGCTATCCCAAGAGAGGAAATGCCCTCACTACAATGGTATACACTATACAATTTACCAAGTACGACCCTCTCCCAAGATACGACTACCTGATGAATTCCTCTGAATACAGTGAGAGGAATTTCTGCGAATCGATTACTTTTTTTCCTCAGGCTCAAAATATTAATTTATGTGAATTAAATCATAAGCTAATCAGCCATCTCTGCACGACAATATTTTCAATTGGATACGTCAAAATTCAAGATGGAAGTTTAAAGAATAATGTCGGCAGTAATCAAATAAGAGTAAAAGGTTTAAATGTCAAAGCAAACCAACATTTGCCCCCACACACCAAACCTTGCCAAAGCTTAGGCGTGTTCGGCAACAGCGGTTTAGTAGCGTTTGGTATTTTGACTAACTCAATATATACACCCATCAAGTAATTTTTTGTGTTCGGTAATCTAATATTTTGACTAGCATTTCAAGTAGCATTTAGCATTTTAAGCAGCGTTTCTGCAAAGCAAATAGTATTATCATTTGGAATTCAAAAATAGTATTTCATATTTTTTGGCTGAAGAATATCCATTCAAAATTTTATCTTTGGAAATTATCTATATCCTTTTATATCAATTTACATTAATCAGCTAATCTAACAACTAAATGTATCGAATACATCTATTTCAACTCCTCATTTAAACAGCTATCCGCTAACAGTTAAATTAGAAACGTTATCTGCTACCTAAACAGCTATCCACTACACTAAACCACTATCCGCAATTTGAACTACTAATTTTGTCGAACAAGGCCTTAGTGAAATTTATTGAAAGAAGTTTCATACATTGCTCCAAAAGACGTCGCACACAAGGAGCTGAAAATCTGGGATTAAATCCCTAAAAATTCTCTCCCAATAACTTTACAAAGAAGTTACAAGACCTAGTCAAAAGCGGGTTTTTGCACTTAGTACTCTTTAGGTTTTCTATGTTAATTTTTCAACTTTGATATTTTCTGCTTAATTTTCACCTTCCTTAATCATTGAGAGATGTTTAACATACGATCCAACTCAGATGAAATAATGATATGGCAAATAAAGTAACCTTAAATTGCCCCAACTACCCTTTCTGTAGGTGGTTGGGAGCTTGGTACTTTGAAGTTGTCTTGAGCGACTTAAAATAGTAAGTTTTATCTGGTGACCATGTGATATCTTGCAATAGGTGTATGGTACCTTCTATTTTAAATAGCCACTTCGCGTTAGTCAGTTTCGGGCCTATTTTTTTTATAGGTAAATTGAGGTGGATAAAAGGGTAAAACAGGTTGAGGTAGGGTGAAGTAGATTGAGATGGGTTGAAATAGATTGAATTTTTTTCTGTGACAAATTAAACTTGGTTAAAATAGTGGAAGTAGATTAAAATAGGTTAAAGTAGGTTGAGGTTGGTATTTTACAATTGACTCATGAAAAGAACAGGGTCTTCAACTAAGAAAAATTAGTGAACTTACGTGTTTAACTAAGATGCCTTAGGAGAGGTCTCTACTCACCACGTACTATATAGGATTATTTCATCAATTCTGTCAGAGTGGCGCTATTACGGTCATACACGTGGTAACATGCCTCGTGAGTGTCCATTAGAGAATAACCCAAATATCTTATAGCTACGACCCCACCATCACACTTAGGAAGTGAATCTCCAAGAGTAATCTGTGACTGCCACCCTGCAAAAACATGCCTTTGGTTCATTAAGATTTATCCTCTCTCCTTCAGCTCTTTTCGACAACAACATTAAGCTAGACTAGGAAAACTTGCTCAACCTTGTAATCGCCATAACCCTCGAAGAACACTTCATCATAGGAGTGAAACTCGAGGTTCCTTGTGAAAAACTTAATGACTGTTAATCACCCATCAGTTTCATTTATACCCATTAAACATCCATTTATGGGATTGCCACACCTCTAGAGGTGGGTGTTGTAGCGGTGACTATATCTTATGGGTTTCAGTTCCACTCTCCTCAATGATCTAATTGGCACTTAAGTTAATCCGTTACAAGTGTCATGTGACTCATCTTTTTATGTGCATAGGATCAATTCAACTTTACTGCATGCTTTATTTGACTTTTAGTCATTCTCTTGATGCATGCTTTAAGGTTCAACATGCCCTTTTTTAAACATGTCTTTGGTTCATTAAAAGTCATCCTGTGTTGTGGGCTTCAGCTCCACTCCCCTTAGTGATTTGCTTAGCGTTTAAGCTAGTTTGTTGCAAGTGTCACGTGACTCATCTTTTCAAGTGCACAGGATCGATTCAATAATTCTATGTCACAAAGTCCACGAAATGTTATACAAGATATCTCATCAATAATAGCATGCTTATAATTAACCGCTTCCATTAGTGTGAAAAACTTCATAAAAATGATCTAAACCATACAAGGTTAAACTTTTCAAAATTACCCTCTTAATAATACAACATCTTTATCAATAAGAATGCAATTTTTATTTTTCAGTTTAATCATTAACATCTTCATCAACTTATGGGCCTACATCAAAAAATCATCAATGGGGTATCCATGCAACATGCTTTTAAGGAACATAACATTTAACTCAAGCTTCAAAGCCTTAATTACCCCTGCAAAATTCATGCACCTGGCTATGCCAACTTTTTACACCATATATCCAAAAGTCAAACTGACTCTAAGTCTATCACCTCCCCATCGTGAAATTTATCTCAAATTAACTGACACACATGTAACACCTAAAAATTCATGGATCGGTGTACAACATCCTCATTCAGTGGTGGAGCTACTAAGGGGCAATGGGGGTCAATTGACCCCACAGCTTGTTGGGAGAAAAATATAAATGTGGAATATTCGTGAAAGTTTAAAGGCTACTAAATCACCCTAGAGGGGGGTAAATAGGGTGATGATCAAGATTTCAAATTAATCAAGTAAAGAGCGGAAAGATAAACGTGGACAAAACACAAGAAATTTTTAATGAGGATAACCTCAATCAGGCTCAATCCCCGCCTAGATTTTCCTTACTCTAGGATTAACGCGATTATATTAAGAAGGATTGTTACAACTCTAGAGTACACCTTACTCTAAGTTCCAAGACCCAAGTTGACACCCTCAACAAGGCTTGGTAGAGTTGACCCTTCAACTTTATAATCTCACCTTACTTACACCTTCAACAATACAATTCAAATGTAAAGGAACAAAGTTTGAGCACAATGTATGCCAATCTATTGCTTGAGTAATATGCCAATGAGGGCTTGCAATTCTTCAGTTCCTCAACTCTGATTCAGCTTTGTATTTATAGGGGAAACTTGGAGGATTTGTTGGAAACTAGCCGTTGGACACAATCTGGATTCCTGCTTCAGTTCAGTGCCTTGCACTGCAGTTCAGTGCCCTTAAAATCTTAGCAATCTCAGCAACCAACGGCTAGGAGGCTAATTTTGGCTTGATTTGATATTCTTCCAACTTCCACTTCCATTTTTGAGCTGCTGAATATTTTCTAAAGGCTACTTCAACTTTGAGTAAGAGAGGATTGCCTTGATAAGATTTGTAATTGCTTTCCGAAAGATCAAGTCAGATATCAAGCATTTAAAGAGAATTTAAATCTTGATATTTACTTCATAAGGATCCCTAATAATAAGGAAACAATCATAATCAAAGGGATAATGTCAATCATAATATTTTTCAGTTATAATCATCATTGTAATATCAAGATAATACAAATGTAACATGATGACTATGTCAATTGGTTAATTTCTTTTTGTCTTTCATCAAAATATATAAAATCTCTTCAAGAAAGCTAACAATTCGGGTAGAAAAATATAGATATGTATTAATTAGTTCTTAGAAACTTTACATAAAAGAGCATTGCGAACTGGTTGGCGGTATGTTATTCTATGTAGGAGGTTGCAGGTTCTACTCTTTATGTTGCCTTCTGTATACTTTTTTTAAATCTTTTTAAAAATCTGTCGAACAACGATATCATGCTTTACTTTTAAAACATAAGATCTCATTGAGGACAACTTTCTTGAATGTATTAGCTACACACTTCATTTGTAGAACCGTTAAAGTTTATGTTATGTGTATTATTAATCTCGCCTCCCTTACTTTGAATCCTGGCTCCGCCCTTGCCCTCATTGAAGGTTCCAAAAGACAATATTAGGTCACCCTAAAGTGGAATGAATAGAGTGATATCTTAAAATTAAGATTTCATAAAAATTGCAATGTACTTTAAACTTGCACTGACAAAGAAGACAGCCTTGAAGATTAATTAGTCGCCAATGTCAGCAATAAACAAAATTAAAGTGCATAAATAAAATGAGACAAAATACAAGATATGTTTACGACGTTTACCCCTCCAAAAAGGGCTAGTCACCACCTAAGGTACTTCTTCTCTTAGGATTTTATCACCTCCACTTCTTGTTCACTTAAAAAGTGCACACCAATGACTTTCACTACTAAAAAAGTTCAAATTAACGACGGAATTTAGCGACGGAAAAAATTAACGATAGATTTAGCGACGGAAAAACAGTATTACAAAAAAGTCAGATTGTGCGACAGATGAGGCGACGGAAAACTCAATCCGTCGCCATAATTGACAGTGGGGGGTGGAAATTCTGTTGCCATAATTAAATTTTTTTTTGAAACAATGAGCGACGGAATTTCCGTCGCCCAAAAAAAATTCGAAATTTTTTTAAAAAGTGGGCTAGCGACGGAATTTTCGTTGCCTGTCCGTCGCCAGCTCACTTAAATGAAACCAGAATTACTTTTCTGGTTTTATTTGCTGCGACAGTTTCGAAGAGAGAGAGAGAATGGCGAATCGGCAGCTCGTCTGACCACTGCCTAGCCACCGTCGGCCATCTCTCCCGCCGTCTGTTACCGCCCCCCACCGCCTACCGCTCCTCACCGCCGGTTTTTTGGAGTAATTTGAGGTATTTTTCTCAATTAAACTACTTGTAATTTCTATAAATTTTTGTGTTACATTGTTAGAATTTCATAGTTAGTTCATATTTATGTTGAAATGCGGTGTTTGTATGAGGTTATTGCTTTAATTTGGTTCAAGACTAGGGTAAATGCGATTTAGGGTTTAGGTTTGGTAGTTTGAAGTTAAAGTTTGATATGTTAGTAGAATGAAATGGTTTAATTGATAATGTGTTGAAATGTGCTATTTGTGTGAGGTTATTGCTCTAATTCGTTACAAGAATTTGGTAAATGCGATTTAGGGTTGGGGTTTGATAGTTTGAAGTTGAAATTTTATATGTTGGTAGAATGAAATATTTTAATTGATAATGTTGTTGAAATATGGTATTTGCGTGAGGTTATTGATATAGTTTGGCTGAAGATTTTGCTCAATGCACTTTAGGGTTTAGGTTTGGTGATGTGAACTTGAAAGTTAATATGTTGGTGGATTGAGATGCTTTAGTTTATAATTCTGTTCAAATGTGATGTCCGTATGAAGCTTTAGCTCATATTTATTTAAAGATTTCGCCAAATGCAATGTACACTTAGATTTGGCAATTTTAAGTTGAAATTTGATATGTTGGCGGAATAAAGTGGCCAACTATGTATGAATTATTAGTTTTGTGAAATTCGTGAGAATATAAATATATTTATTGAAATTTATAAGTTTTTTTTTGTGCATGTGGAAATTTTAAAGTAAACATATATAAGATATAATTGCGTAATTTATGTAATTATTATAATTTTGATTAAAATTAATTCTTATCAAATACCTTATGTGGTTATTATTATTTGAGTAGAATATGAATGATCCTCCACATCGTAGGTAGATGTATAATAGATTACTATCTGATCGTAGTGGTTATATGCAAGAATTTCTAGATAGAGTAAACCAATTCAATCAATTAACATGTAGACAGACAGAGTTTTTGAATAGGAGAAAGTATAGATGTCCTTGTGCGAAATGCAGAAATATGGTGTACTTGACACCTAATGAGATCAAGATGCACCTTATGTATAAGGGTTTTGTGCAAAGGTATTGGTTTTGGATAAGTCATGGGGAAATAGAACCTCCGCAATATGATTCTAAGTATTCAAATAGTGAAATTTCCAAAGTTAAAGGTTCAAGTTATATTAATAATGACCACTCTGAATCCTACGTAGATCGGATGAAGGACATGATTGATGATGCTATAATAGCAAATCAAAATGTAAGGGAAGAGAGGTGAAGCACTTGCCGAG
>NCQT01097285.1:1681-14911 GCA_002740465.1 Stenocereus thurberi
AACTGAAATGAGAGTTTAAGTTAGTTCTAATCTTGAATCTTGGATGTAGCAATCGTCACCAAGACCAAGGTTAGGGCCCCTAAGCTTGATTAAGATACATAAGTCACCACTTAATTAAGTTTAGGACTAGACTTGAACACCACCATAACCGGCCTAGTTAAGAATAAGCAAGCTTAGTGTTTCAATTTTAAGGAGCAAAGCTCTCTTTCTTTCCTTTCAAATGTATGAAATCTGATTGAAAAATAAATAATACAAAAGCCTTAAAGGTAAGCTAGCACGCAACCAAGTAGCTAAAGCCTAGTGAGTGAGGTTTCCTCACAATTAGGAAACCTCTTAAACTTGCTTAGTTCACGGTTTTAGCTAACCCGTGAGGCTCTAATGTTAGTCCTAGCTTAATCATAGTTAAGTGTAGCCATTGAGTCTACCTAATCATTAGGATTAAAGTTAAACTTGTTACTAAGCAAGTAATTAAGCTAATAAGTAGCTACCTTGAAGTGAAGAAAAGTAGTGATGTGGCTGCCTTTGCTTTCCGGCTGGCCACTAGAAATGAAGTTATCTTCTTCACTTGTTCCTCATTAGATTTCTTGGTGGTTCCTTCATGATTGTGTCCAACAGATTGTTAGTTACTCATCGAAGCAGCTAGACACAGATTGGACGCCGAAAAGGGATTTAACCACCAAATGAACCAATTAGGTGTAATCGGGCAGTAGCTAGCAGTTTTTAGGCTCTGATTGGAGGCCACGTTTCACATGTAAAACGTGGGCATGAATTGGCTTGCCACACATGGTTAGAAAGCTCTAGAAGTCTTCTAAGTCCTCCAAGTTTAATTAATCAATTTAGAGTTCATTCGCCAGCTTAAAAGATCAAAATACCTGGACTGGTCTAAACCAAGTTCTAGCCTACACGGTTTGAAAGATTGACCTGGTTCTTCATCTTCCACTTAACTTAACTTGTCACTTGGACAAAGTAGTTAACATCTTGGGGACCCAAAACATGTAAAAAGTCAGGACTTAAACCTCATGGAAGCCTAAGTAATTAGAGACACAAAACCAGGCTTGAAAATTATTTTGAACCCGTAGGGTTCTATTTGTGTTTCTAGCAAAAGGTGAGCCATCCTTTGCACTTAGGACCTTGTTCTTGGATGTTCTAGACTTGATTGAACATGGACTTGGTCTTGGCTAAATACGACTCCATCATCCTCCCCTTGTTGAAAAGATTTTATCCTCAAAGCTGCTTGGGAGTCATATGTGTGGAATGGGCTCAAATCTGCCACATTGAACATAGCTGATACTTCGTAATCTCGTGGTAAATCAATCTTGTATGCATTGCCATTTACCCTCTATAGGACCTCAAATGGACCTTCAGATCTGGGCATCAGTTTATTCCTCCTTTTGGAAGGAAATCTCTCCTTTCTAAAGTGGATCCATACTAGGTCTCCAAGTTGAAAAACCATCTTTCTCCTATGTTTGTTGTCTTAGGCTTCATAGGATGCATTTGTCTTCTTAATTCTAGCCTTTACCAACTCATAGAGCTTTTGAATTTCTTCTACTCTTACTGCTGTATCCACAATTGGTTTCTGGTCTAAGGGCCATGGGATAAGATCAATGGGACTTAATGGATCAATCCCATAAACCACCGTGAAAGAGGAGAGGCCAGTAGCCTTGCTTGGTGCCTTGTTGTATGTAAATTCAGCATGGGATAAGAGTAAATCCCAAGCTTTGGCATGAGGTTTAATCAAAGCTGTTAGAAGTGTACCTATGGTTCGATTAGTCACCTCAGTTTGCCCATCAGCTTGGGGGTAACATATAGTACTATACATCAATTTAGTACCAAGCTTCTTCCAAAGGGTAATCCAAAAATGACTTAAAAACTTTGTATCCCTATCAGAATGAAGCGAACTCTATGCGCAATTCAGTCCAGCAAAACACTCGAGTCCTCCTTAATGCTCAAAAGCTCTATTCCAAGGGACTTGGTCCGTGCACTGATTTGGAGCTCCAATTAAAAGGCCACCCTAAGTACTTAGATGTGTTACTCTCATATTTTGGGAAGGTTAAGAGGCCTTCTAAGTGGTTTAATCATGAAAATGAGGTTAAACCACCGGAGAATAAGTGGAGCTCAAAACAGTAGCATGGCCAGCGCACATACTCGATTTTATAACCTTGATTACTCAAGCTTAATTTGGGTTTAAAGGCTTCAAATCCACTTTTTATAACCCTTAATGTGTTAGATTTAACAACATATAAAGAGTTCTAGGTTAAGTCATTGGGTAATAAGTCAATTAGAGTCATTTTCCAGATGATGTAGAAACTATTCCAGCCTGTACATGCTGCACCTTTTCGCCTATATCTCCCAAACGGTAGTTCTAAAGTTCTCCCAACTAAAGCCATCTGAAAGCTTACTTTCTAATCTTTCTAAGAACATTTGATTCACCAAATTAGAGTAAGAGACCTAGGAGATATAGCTATTTGAAGTTAGCAATTGTAACCTGAAAAGCTCCTGAGAAAAAGCATAAAGCACTTTTTAGCTTTTGTCTTTGCATTGCTTTTTGCTTTCCTCTTGCTTTATGGAGATTGTATGGCCCCTTTTCCCCTCTTTTGTAGATTGTTGAAGGCTCTCATATATAAGACAGGCCCTTAGGTTGTACGAACGCATATTTGAATGATAAGAAAAAAGCTCAAAGCTTTCTCTCTTAAAAATGCCATTTCTCTTTATCCTTGTTTCTAAGGTGGTGAGTCTTGAGTGGAACCTTTATAGAAGTGTTGATGGCTAAGCCTTTAGGCAATTCTTGGTGGTTCCTTAGCCTGGGTAGGTGGCTTAGCCTTTAAACCAAGTCATATCCTAAGCACAAGGGAAATTTGCAACTAAACTCAAGCAAGCTACATCCAACCCATCTAATTCACGCTTCATTTGGTATCAGAGCTAATCCAGACTGGTGTTCTTGAGTTTATATCACATTTCCTTGCTTTGGTTTCATCCTTGTCAAGCTTTTTTTCTTCCACCCTTATTATGAAAACCGTGGTGAAGCCACACCTCTCCCTACCTTGATCCATCCCACTTTCCCTTCTCAAAACAACCTTGACCAAACACTTCCTTAGGCCTAAGAACCCTTAACCTACACTTGATTTCCCAATAAAAAAACCCCTATTTTACTCCTCAAAGAACCCTATAAGATAACCCAAAATAACCCAAACACAATCCCCAACCAAAACCCCTCTAAAGCTTCCAAACCACAAAAACTGTGTTCTGGGCAACAACTTAGAATGGCCACCCCGTGCCTATGGGCATGATCGTGCCACCACCTTTCAGTGCTAGAACACTAGCACGGCCACCCAGTGCCCTTGGGCACAATCGTACCTCCCTTCCCCAGCCTGTTTTTGCACTGTGCCGCCCCTAAGCGCGACCATGCCCGTCTTCCTTCCAAGCCTTTAGCCCTTCCCTCCTCCTTTTCTAATTCCTACCATGTCTAATGAGGGAAACCCATCCACAAACTCTTCCCAATTAGGAAGAGTGCTAAGAGGAATGAGCTTGGAACAAGCTCATATCATGAGAGAAGATAATGCCATTCTAGCCTTACAACAAAGTGTGAAGCAACTTAGTAGGCAACTCGAGCAAATGACCACCTAATTTATGGCCCTCTAATGAGGCCAAAGAGCTCAAGAGCCAAGTGATCATAGAGATGAACAAGGCTTCTCTAGTGACTCAAGTATGGGAAGAAATCTAAGAAGGGGAGGTAAGGGACCTCCTATAGACGAGTTTAGAGCAATCAAGGTAGAACCTCCGAAGTTCAATGGCAACTTGAACCCTGATGAGTACATTAAGTGGGTTCAAGCTATGAACCGAATCTTTAAGCCTAAGCGCTATAATGGTGAAAGACATTTTAAGGTTGCTAGCCTTAAACTCACACGATATGCCTCCTTGTGGTTTGAAAACATCAAGAAGGAAAGGGCTAGAGAAGGCAAGAGAAAGATCAACTCATGAGAGAAACTTAAGACTCTCATGAACAAGAGGTTCCTTCCCCAAAGCTACAAACAAGACATCTACAATCGACTCTTCTCACTCAAGCAAAATAACATGTGTGTGGGTGAGTACATGAGGGAATTTGAGCAACTCCTTGTGAGGGAAGGTATCCATGAACCTCAAGAAAAAACCATGGCTCGGTTCCTCAATGGGTTAAACCCCCTCAATGCTAGAAAGGTGGAACTCCAAACTTATTTCACCTTGGATGATGATTTCAAGCTAGCTCTCAAGGTTGAAAAGCAAAGAAAAGAGAAGAAGGTCTTCACTAGGCCTTTCCCCAAGGATCAAGTGAGTTCAAAACCCCCTTTTAAACCCTTCTCTCATCCTAAACCCAAGAGCTCCTCATAGGTTGACAAGGGTAAAGCCGTGGCTCTTCCTTCTCCAAAGTAATTACCTAAGAAGCTTGAAGGGAAAAAGTGCTTTAAGTGTCAAGGATATGGTCATTTCCAATATGATTGCCCAAACTAAAGGGTCATGGCCATGCAAGAAGTAGAAGAAGTTGATGCTTTATTGACGGAGGCTCAAGAAGAAACTCATGGAGTGGAATCGGATGACATGGAGGAAGAGACTTCCCTTGATGCCAATGAAGGTGAACTACTTATCTTAAGGAGGTTATCACATACCCAAGACACTCCTTATGACAAGTTTCAAAGGGAAACGATCTTTCACTCTCGGTGCACCATTCAACATAAGGTGTGCAACTTGATCATTGATGGAGGGAATTCCAACAACATGGCCTCCACTATTCTTATTGAGAAGCTTGGCATTCCTACTATTCCTCATCCCAAGCCTTATTCTTTGAAGTGGCTCAATGATGGCGGTGACATTAAGGTAACCAAACAAGCCCTTATATCCTTTTCAATTGGAAAGAAGTATAGGGATAATGTCCTTTGTGATGTGGTTCCTATGAGTGCTTGTCATATTCTTTTGGGCTGACCTTGGCAATTTGATAGGCATGTTATGCATGATGGTTTCAAGAACACATATTCATTGATTATTGATAAGAAAAAGATTGTTCTAAACACATTACCTCCTAACCAAGTCCACAAAACTAAGCCGGGGGTGGGGAATGAGAAAAAGAGAGACCTTTTTTGTTGAGTTAAACATGGATTGAGAGGGCTTTAAGCAAGGGTAAGCAAGTCTTAGCTATACTTATGTTTGAAAGCAACAAAAGTGAAGAAGTGACTCCCTTACACCCTATGATCCGCCCCTTATTTCCCAAAATCAGGATGCCTTTCCATAAGATTTACCCCCCGGCCTCTCACCAATCCGAGGCATTGAGCACCAAATTGACCTCATTCCCGGTGCATCACTTCCTAACAAAGCGGCCTATAGATGTAACCCTCAGGAGACCAAAGAGCTTCAAAGAAAAGCTGGTGAATTGTTGGCTAGAGGTTATGCAAGAGAGAGCATGAGTCCTTGCTCGGTTCCGGCTTTGTTAGCGCCCAAGAAGGATGGTACCTTTTGTATGTGTGTGGATGGTAAAGCAATAAACAATATTACCATCAAATATAGGTACCCCTCACCAAGACTTAATGATATGCTTGATAAACTCCATGGTTCTTCTATCTTCTCCAAGATTGACTTGGGAAGTGGGCATCACCAAATCCGCATGAAAGAGGGAGATGAGTTGAAGATGACATTCAGGACAAAGGGTGGGCTTTATGAGTGGCTAGTGATGCCTTTCAACCTCTCTAATGCCCCTAGCACATTTATGAGACTAATGAATGAAGTCTTAAGGCCTTTTCTTGCAAGGTTTGTGGTGGTTAATTTTGATGATATTTTGGTTTACTCCAAGAACCAAGAGGACCATCTGCATCATTTGGAAGAAGTTTTCAAGGTTCTAAGAGCTCAAAGGCTCTTTGGCAAGCTGGAAAAATGTGAGTTCTTTTCACCCCAAGTCACCTTTTAAGATATGTTTTCTCTAAGGATGGAATCTCTATGGATCAAGCTAGGCTTGAAGCCATCAAGTCGTGGCCTACTCCTACTTCTATCACCGAAGTTAGGAGCTTTCGTGGCTTAGCATCTTTTTATATGAGGTTCATCAAAGGGTTTACACCCCCACGGCCCCCATCATTGAGTGTTCGAAGAAGGGAACATTTGAGCGGACCAATGATGCCCATGATGCCTTTGAGAAGCTCAAAATCAAATTATATGAGGCCCCGGTGTTAGCCCTCCCCTACTTTGACAAGCTCTTTGAACTTGATTGTGATGTAAGTGGAGTAGGTATAGGGGTTGTCCTTATGCAAGATCAATGTCCCATTGCCTATTTTAGTGAGAAGCTCAATGGTTCAAGGAAGAACTACTCAACTTATGATAAGAAGTTCTACGCATTGGTGAGAGCTCTTGACTATTGGTCCCATTAATTGAGGCCAAAACAGTTTGTCCTTCATTCGGATCATGAGGCCTTAAAGTACTTGAGTGGCCAACATAAACTCAATCCAAGGCATGCTAAATGGGCTGAGTTCTTACAAGGTTTCTCCTTTATGGCTAAACATAAGGAGAGGAACACGAATGTAGTGACGGATGCACTCTCTAGACGGCACTCCTTGTTAGCCGTGATGGAAGCAAGGAACCTAGGCTTCCAATTCATCTGTGATCTCTACCTAGAAGATGAGGATTTCAAGCCTTACCTCAATGGTCAAGAAGGCAGCAAGCATACCCCCTACAATCACCAAGAGGGCTTCTTATTTAAGGGTAACAAGCTTTGTATTCCAAATGAACCCATTCGAAAGCTTCTTGCCAAGGAAGTTCATAGAGGAAGTCTAGTCGGCCACTTTGGAATCAATAAGACCATTGATATGCTCAACGAACACTTCTTTTGGCCTAAGAAGTGAGGTGATGTTCATGAGGTGATTTCCAAGTGTTCTATTTGTCAATAGGCCAAGACTCAATTACACCAAGGTTTATACACTCCTTTGCCTATCTCTAATGGGCCATAGGAGGATGTGAGCATGGATTTCATAATTGCTCTTCCGAGGACTCAAGGGGTTAAGGATGCTATTATGGTGGTGGTGGACTGTTTCTCAAAGATGCCTTACTTCATTCTTTGTGAGAAGACCGATGATACATGTCACATAGCTCATCTCTACTTCAAAGAAGTTGTTAAGCTTCATGGTATTCCAAAGAGCATTGTGTCTGATTGGGACACAAAGTTTCTTAGTCACTTTTGGAGGTGCTTGTGAAGACTCCTTGGCACTGAGCTCTTGTATAGCACCTCCCACCATCCTCAAATGGATGGGAAGACCGAAGTTACCAACAAAACTCTTGCCACTTTGCTTGGAAGCTTAGTGAGTAAAAGCATTAAGAGGTGGGATCTTAAGCTTTCCCATGCTGAATTTTACATACAACCGCACTCCTAGCTTTTCTACGGCCCATTCTCCCTTTGAATCATGCTATGGGATCAACCCACTAACTCCACTAGAACTCATACCACTTCTATTTAAGTTTAGAGTGAGTTATGAGGCTGAAGAGAAAGCAAAGGAGATGAAGAAACTTCACCAACAGATTCGGGCAAGGATTGAGAAGACTAATGAGATGTACAAGGCAAGAGGAAACAAACACTGCAAAGCTATCACCTTCAAGCCCGGGGACTTAGTATGGTTACCCTTGAGGAAGGAGAGATTCCCATCAAGAAGAGGGAATAAGCTCATGCCGAGAGGGGATGGTCCTTTTAACGTCCTTAAGAAAGTCAATGATAATGCCTACCAACTTGAATTGCATGGAGACATGGGTGTATCTCCCACCTTCAATGTGGGTGATCTCATACGTTACCTTGAGGATGAAGATGGTGAAGATGATTTAAGGGAAAATCACAATTAAGAAGGGGGGGATGAAGCAAACTCCATGCCCAATTCAGTCCAACAAAACATTCAAGTCCTCCTCAGTGCTCAAAAGCTCCACTATAAGGGACTTGGTCTGTGCACTGATTTGGAGCTCCAATTCAAAGGCCATCCTAAGGACTTAGGATATGTTACTCTCCTATTTTGGGAAGGTCAAGAGGCCTTCTAAGTGGTTTAATCATGGAAATGACGTTAAACCCACAGTAAGAATAAGTTAAGCTCAAAACAGTAGCACGCTCGCAAACTGCCCAAAAGCCAGCGTACATACCTGGTTTTGCAATGCTGATTACTTAAGCTTAGTTTGGACTTAAGAGGCTGCAAATCCACTTTTTCGCAACCTTAATATGTTAGCATTAAGGAAATATAAGGATTCTAGGTTACATCATCAGGTAATAGGTCAATTGGAGCCATTTTCCAGATGCCATAGAAACTATCCCAGCTTGCCCATGATGCACCTTTTAGCATCTATCTCCCAAATGGTAGCTCCAAAGCTCTGCCAACTTAAGCCATCTGAAAGCTAACTTCCTAAGCTTTCTAGAAAGGTTTATTTCACCTAATTTCTGTAATAAACGAAGGAGATATAGCTATTTGAAGTTAGAAGTTGTAATCTGAAAAGCTGCTGATGAAAACCATAAAGCACTTTTTAGCTTTTGTCCTTGCATCACTTTTTGCTATCCTCTTGGTTTATGGACGTTATATGGCACCTTTTCCCCTCTTTTGCAGCTTGTTGAAGGCTCTCACATATGAGAGAGGCCCTTAGGTTATGGGAATGCATATTTGAATGATATGAAAAGAGCTCAAAGCTTTCTCTCTTAAAAATCTCATTTCCCTTTATCCTAATTTCTAAGGTGGTGAGTCTTGAGTGGAAGCTTTATTAAAGTGTTGGCGGCTTAGCCTTTAGGCATTTCTTGGTGGTTCGTTAATCTTGGTAGGTGGCTTAGCCTATAAACCAAGTCATATCTTAAGCACAAGGCAAATTTGCAACTAAACTCAAGCAACCTACATCCGACGCATCTAGTTCACGCTCCACAGAAACAATAGACTTAGGGATGCCATGTAATCTGGTTACCTCTTTGAAGTATAATTTAGCAATTTGTGTAGCATCATTTGTCTTATTGCAAGGTGTGAAATGTGCCGTCTTCGAAGATCTGTTTGCTATCATAAATATTGAATCCTTGCCCCTTTGAGTCTTAGGTAGACCCAAAATGAAGTCTATGCTCACGTCCACCTAAGGTTGATTGGGAACTAGAAGTAGCGTGTATGAACCGTCGGGGTAAGGTGTGACTCTTGGTGGCTTGGCATGTTCCATACCTTCTTAGGATGTCTTGAACATCCTTCTCCATTCCAGGCCAATAGTAGTGTTCCCTTAACATGGTATGGTCTTGGATTATCCAAAATGCCCAGCCAATGATCCACCATGAACTTCTCTAATTAGAAGCTCACGGGTGCTACACTTAGGAATACACAGCCATACTCCTTTCAACAAGTAGCCCTCTTGGGCTAAGAAATCCCCCTTAGGTGCTTCAAGCAAATGGAATATAAATCCCCAAGGTTGATGTATTTTAGCTTCACTAATGCAAGGGTTTGCAAAAGGGAATCAAGAATACATTTACGTATAAAGGAGAAAAGTAGAACAAAAGTAGCCAAGAACCAAGATAGAACATAAATGGACCAGCAAGGGTGATTGGAAAACCCACCTTGGTTTGCACACATAGGCAATCTTCTTTCTTCAACTAAGTTACAGGAATGAATCACCTTCTTAGTTGAATGATGAAGGCCTAGAGATCCACTTGAGGTTGCCACACTCAAGGTACAACACTATGATTTTGAGAGAGAATAGCAAGAGTTTTTACAACTCAAAGTTTGAATTCATTCAAGTGAAGGCACCCACATGGCTAACCAAGCCTTCAAAATGCAGCCAAAAGATAAATAGTACACTTAGACATCAATTCAACCCATAGCCTAAGTCCTAGCAAGTCTGATCCTACTTAGGACACCTCATTAAGACTAATAATGCTCCTAAATGAGTTTTTAAGCTTCTAATGCTATTGAAAATGCTCAAATACAAGTCAATTTGCAGCTAAGTAGAAGGGAAAACCAAGAAATGCATCACGATGTACCGGCAAGCTATGAACCAGTCCAAGGGGATTTTAATTGTCCTTTCAGCTGGTTAATAGCAGCATAAGAGGGCGCTTCCTGGTCCTTTAAGGCCAATGATTTGATAAATATTTATCTTATCTTTCATTCCCTGAAGTTTTAAAAAAGTTAGAGTTCAATAGGTCAACCAAACTCCCTTTCTTTTGGCCCTGTGCTGGATTAACGCCTAGCCTGCACTATTTGAATGATTTGGCTGGCTAACCAACGGTGGTCATGGCAGTCAATTATCCCCTTATTAGCTAGTCTTAAAAGATTGACAAGTCCAGGCAAAATTCTGTTTGAACTGGGTAGCAAACTATTAGAGTTGTTCATGATGTTTCTGACCATTGGTTACACTTCCTTAACTTCCTTGATGATGTTGGACTCTTATGGGCTTGAGGGGGAGAGGTTGGAAGGGTTATTGAGATGGTCCCCATCATTCTCCCTGGTTTCATTGGAGTTTGACCTCAAACTTTGAAGTTGTTCACCTTCCTCATGATATGGACTTAGGTCAGCCACGTTGAAGGTGGCGGAGACTCCATACTCACTAGGAAGGTCCACTTTTTATGCATTTGGACCAATCTTTTCAAGAACTTTGAACGGGCCATCCGACCTTGGCATGAGCTTGGACTTGCCCTTGCTCGGCAATCTCTCCTTCCTCATATAGATCCAAAACAAGTCTCCCGGTTAAAAATAAACCTCCTTTCTATGCTTGTCGGCAAGTGACTTAGCTTGGTCATTGAATTTCTCAATCCGTTCCTTTGCTTTGGCATGAAGCTCTGGGATTTCCTTTGCAAACTTCTCGGATTCCCGACTAAACATGGTCGGATGTGGAATTGGAATCAAGTCTAAGGGAGTTCCTGGATTGTAACCATACACCACTTGAAAGGGGGAAAGGCTTGTAGCCTTGCTTGGTGTTCGGTTGAAGGCAAACTCAGCATGACAAAGCAACTCATCCCACCCCTTGATGCTTTTCTTAACTAGAACACGAAGCAAGGTTCCCAAAGTGCGGTTGATCACTTCCGTTTTGCCATCTGTTTGTGGGTGACAAGTTGTGCTAAACTTGAAAGGAGTGCCCAGTTTCCTCCACAAGGTAAACCAAAAGTGGCTTAGGAACTTGGTGTCCCTATCTGACACCATGGTTCTTGGAATTTCATGGAGGTTGGTAATGAAGGAAGCATCATTGGTGGCATGGCATGCTATTAAATGTGCCATTTTTGAGAATTAGTTCCACCGCCACCATGATGGAATCTTTGTGCCTTTGGGTTCCTAGCAAACCCATGATGAAGTCTAAGCTCACATCTTCCCAAGGACCTTGAGGAACGGGGAGAGGAGTGTATAGACCTTAGGGCCATGAGTGATTCTTGGCTTATTGGCACGTAGAACACCTTCTCACATAATGATCCACATCCTTAGACATGCTTGGCCAATAATAATGTTTGTTAAGCATTGAACAAGTCTTCTCAATGCCAAAGTGCCCAGCCAAAGCCCCATTATGGAGCTCTTGAATCAAAAGCTCTCTAAATCCACACTTGGGCATGCAAAGTCGAGTTCCTTTGGAAAGAAACCTATTATCCAAGTGAAACAAACCATAAGCATGATCGGTGCACTTCTCGTATGGCTTCTTGAAATCCTCATCTTGGGCATACAACTCCGTAATGATCTCAAAACCAAGGACTTTGGATTCTAAGGCAGACAGTAAGAGGTACCTTCTTGATAATGCATCTGCCCCTTTATTGAGTTGACCCGACTTGTGGTGGATCACAAAATGAAAGGCTTGTAGGTACTCTACCCACTTTGTGTGCCTTGGGTTAAGCTTGTGTTGCCCTTGTATGAACTTGAGAGCCTCATGATCCGAATGGAGATTGAATTCTCCTTCCACCAAATAGTGCCTCCAATGCTCCAAAACTCTCACAATTGCACAGAACTCCTTGTTATAAGTGGAGTACTTTCTCTTTGCATCATTAAGCTTTTCACTAAAGAAAGCCATGGGCCTCTTCTCTTGAGATAGGACCACCCCTATCCCTACACGAGAAGCATCACACTTCACTTCAAACACCTTGGAGAAGCTTAGAAGGACAAGAACAGGTGCACTAGTGAGCTTGTACTTGATTTCTTCAAAGGCCTTTTAAGCTTGCTTGGTCCATTCGAACCTTTTGGCCTCGAGTGCCCTGGTCATGGGGGCAACAATGGTGCTAAAATCTCTCACAAACCTCCTATAAAAAGAGGCTAGGCGATGAAAGCTCCTAACTTGTTGAATTAAAGTAGAAACGGGCCAATCTCGGATAGCTTGAACCTTGCTCTCATCAACATGAATTCCTTGGGCCGAAACTACATAACCAAAAAGTATGACTTGAGAAGTGAAAAAGTGACACTTCTCTAAGTTCCCATAGAGCATTTCTTGAGATAGGATACTTAAGACTTGTTGTAGCTAAATGGCATGCTCTTCTTCACTCTTACTATACACTAAGATGTTATCAAAGCAGACAATAACGAACTTACCAAGAAGGGGCTTTAGAACTTGGTTCATAAGCCTCATAAAGGTGCTTGGTGCATTTGCCAACCCGAATGGAATTACAAGCCACTTATAGAGACGTCCTTTAGTCTTGAAGGCCATATTCCACTCATCTCCCTCATAAATTTGGATTGGATAGTAGCCACTTCTAAAATCAATCTTAGAAAAGATGATGGCTCTATGAAGCTCATATAGGAGATCCTCTAACGTGGAATAAGATAGCGATACTTGATAGTGATTTTGTTAATCGCTCTGGTATCCACACACATTCTCATTGATCTATCTTTCTTAGGAATAAGCAAGGTTGGCACGACACGTGGGCTAAGGTTTTCATAGATAAAGCCTTTTAGCAAGAAGCTCATCCATTTGCCATTGCACTTCATGAGTCTCTTGTGGGTTCATTCAGTAGGCCGGCTTGTTTGGAATGGTGGCACCGGGGATAAGGTAAATTTTGTGTTGTATGGATCTTTTGAGAAGGAGGCTATGAGGAACCTCACTAGGAAAGACATGTTTAAAGGCTTTGAGGAGACAGGAAAGCAAAGCATGGGAAGAATCCTTAGCTTCAGCCGATTCATGGCCAAGTAAAATCCAATCTTTGCATTCATCATACTCATGAAGTTGGGAATAGAGAACGGTGGTAAGGAAGACATACATGCGAGGAGTGTCTTGAGGCTTTCTTTGAGAGGTAGGTTTGAGAGGGGTGAGGGTGATTTTCTTATG
>NCQT01097465.1:21994-36635 GCA_002740465.1 Stenocereus thurberi
TATGTTTATGTCATCTTGGCATTCTACCTCACGTTAGGTTGCCCTACATATTTCAATAAATTATCGAGTTTAGCTTTAATGTGTCATGTTAATTTTAATAATGTTACTTTTTAATTGTTTAGCCTCCGTTTGTCTATGATTTCAGTTATGCAATTGTGATTTTCCTTTACTTTATCATTTTTGTTAATATGGGGTTGATTTCTTTTAGTCTAATTTTGTTCTGAAACTTTATCAAGAAGAAGTTTAGAATCATTTTTCTTAATTTTTTTGAGCGGTGTATGTAAGAGGTGTTTTGCAACAACTATCTACGTGTTATGGGTAATTTGAATGCGAAATATTTAATTTGGTTTCCATGCTACGAAGAGATTGACAAGTAAAAATGAGATGATCAATTAGGGCATATTTGAAAGCATTTAGGCATTCAAAATAATTCATTATTTTCTTATGTTTGATGAATACAAAATCAATTCCATTTTGCAGAGAAATTTGAAGTATTTACTAAATTCGGATGTGAACATTGTTATGATGCAGACAAAGGGAAGGCCTTCTTGATATATGTAGAGGATAAAAGTAAATTGAATATTAGATCCAACTCTAATTGCATCATCAATATCAATTGATTATCGATAATTTTTAACCGTGGAAGTTAAGCATTTAATAGATTAAATGATTATTTAATGATATTTTTAAAGGATTACGTACTTATTCAAAAAGTTATTTACTGAATAGTACTTGGGTTTTAATTAGAGTTTGACCGAAGTCAACGGAGGAATCAATAGGTGGGATTTGACCATATATCATACAATAAAGGATACTAATGAAAGTCAATGGATTACATTCCATTGGTTTTGGTCATACAAGAGAAGAGGGCATCGTGGTGTATAAATTTTGTTCTAGGTATTATTAAATTGAATAGATTTTCCAGTTAACTGAGAAATAAAGTTGCTAAATGTCCAAAAATCTAATCTAATCTAATCTAATTTAATCTAATCTAATCTATTATTGAAGAAATGTTGCCTTGACTTAAACAGGAGCAATTTTCAGAGCTTTTGTCATATATAGTCGAGATCAATTTTTACATTCATCTAAGCCGTCAATTGCCTAATCATTTTACTCCCTCTTGAACAAAAGGGTTTTAACTGCTTAGTCATCTTAAGCATGCTTCACAGTGATTCCATAATTCACGACCCTCTCTCCTAAACCCCCCTCAGTTATTCCTTCTCAGTCTCCCGTTAACAATTGGCATGAATGTTAGAGCCATACACCTTGAATGGCGCAACCCCCCTATCCTCCGCTCATTAGAATCCAATCTCTATCAACCACTTAATTTCTGATTCGAAGTCCATAGCTGCTTCCATGGGTTATCCACAGCTACCTTGCCGTAAACATGGATATCTCTGAAACTGACCGTCGCTGTTAGCTCCACCAACAACCAATCGCTGGGTAGCCATGAGGTACCTTTGGTTTTTCCGAGCCTTTTTTTGGGGTGATTTGCACACATTTGGACTTATTTTGGGTTTTGTCTCGTATGCTGCTTCTTCATGCTCATTAATGGTCTGTGATTCAACTGACAACTAAGATAGGACGTGCACGCCCAGATATGATGTTTGAAGTTTAAGTTGATGAGTTGATGAATTATTTTTTGGTCTAAGTCTATGATTTGGGTTTTATGGCGGGAGATTATATGTGGGAGTTATGTTGTCAAGCTGGGTTTGTGCGGCATTGAGCATAGTTGCTCGAGATGAGAAAAGCATTGTGAGAGATATACAATTAGTAGGTTATAGGCTCCTTTGAGGTTACGATGGGCCAAATGGCTAAAGTAATGACCATTAAGTGGGCCCTGAAGTGGCTATAGATCAAACATTAGTTTCCGGGGAGGAATGTCGTTAGATGGATTCCTTTGATATATGTAGAGCTACAAATTAGTTTTTTTTTTTTCATATTGTTTAGAGTTCTATTTATGACTACTGATGTTAAACTTTATAGTTCTGTTCATAATATGTTTGGTTCAAACGTTGTGATTTTGGTTCGAATGTTGTGATTCCTTGGCCAAATAGGCTAAGGATATTAAGTTCCTATATCAAATGCGGTGGTTGGATCTATTTGATTGATTTTGTATTGGTAATGTATATCGATACTATACATCTACTATCAGTTGTGGGATTTATCTATTTTGATGAGAGAGCTTCTAAAAGAAATGTTGAGGAATGACATAGTGGCTTTTTAAGTTTCTAGCTGTATGAATTTTTGCTTGATAACATGAATCCTTGATCAAAGCAATGATCGCAAATTAAATAATAGGTCCACTATATTATAGGAAAGCTTGGTCACTATTTTTTTTTTTTTTGAGTCGGGGGTGGATGGGGTAGGGGCAGGGCGGGTTTGGAAGAATGAGAAGATGGATGTTATGAACTAATACAGGGGCCATCAATCATTTTTCACATAATGATGGCAGAAAAATTAAGGTTTTATTTCCTGTCTTTTGATTCCATTTTTTAACTTATATTGTAGAGTTTTCGGTTTTTTTCCTATGTTTTTTTAGGAGCCATTAATCATTAATCACATATGTATGTTGAGGTTTGGAAAGGGCGATTCATTTATAAATTCTTTCACCTCATATATCGACTCTTAAGAGCTGGTTTAGCATTTGCCTTTGGTGATGAAATCTTAGTTTTTGGATATTTAACTATCATTATTAGTGCCCCACATTTTCACATTTGCAACTTTTTCTTTGGGTGTCTTGAAACTTTTGTTGGTTGTGTCTACTGGGAAAGAAATTGTGGCCTACGTGCAAGGCATTTCTTTTTTTCTTTTCCTTTAAAAGGAAGAAGCTAATATTGTGTTGTGATTGTCGATGCTTTTATTATTGTACTAAATTCTTTTTTTAAAGTGTACTTGTCATGTATTGGCCAGTGTAAAAAACAATATAACTATGTATTTTAGTTCATTTTAATCCATGTTTTTATTAGCTTATTGACAGATTTTGTTACGCAACAAAAAGCATTTTCAACCATGTATATGGAATACACTTTCATATCATGCATAAGAAATATTTTTATTTTTACTCAAGCTTATTCAAAAAATTGGTTGACGACATTTGTCCCCGCCTCCTTTGGGGGAGGGGGTTATAGTTATCTTTATAAAGAGCATGATTTAAGATATCAGCTATCCCCTAACTTAGGGAGAGGTGTTAAGATATTGTTACCTTTATTAAATATTTTTAACATAACATACTAATAAAGACCCGTACGTTGCTCCAGGATCAATTACTTGAATAAATATATGTGCTTAATGAATAGCATTGAATAATTGTCTATTAAAACAAAGAGTTAAACATAAAAAACAATAATCCAAAAATATAAATTAGATATGTTTTCAAATAACATCCTATAATTTTATATTCATATTTTTCTTATTATTGTTATTGTTATCTTTATTGTTATTGTTATTGTTATTACTATTATTGTTGTTGTTGTTATTGTTGTTGTTGTTATTATTATTATTATTATTATTATTATTATTATTATTATTATTATTGTTATTGTTATTATTATTATTATTATTATTATTATTATTATTGTTGTTATTATTATTATTATTATTATTATTATTATTAAAGTTTAACTACCTAAGTATTATATTAACCATATGAAGGAAAATATTCTCTAATTAAGACCCGCGCGTTTTGAATAACTGTATTAACCATGTGAAGGAAAGTAAGGTTTTGCATAAACCAATGAAACTTCAAAAGTATCATTGAATAAATATTAGGTTGACATTAATAGGTTGATAAGAACAAATCATGAAGATTTCAATCGAATCAAAAGATATGTGTAGCAGTGAAAACATGATGGAAGCATAAGATTTAAAGAAAATAATTACGTAGTGCACAATATGAAATGAAATCCCTAAGACTGCAAAATGTTTAATTGAATAACGCACATGTTCAAGTGTAAACTACAATGAAAATAGGAATGAATTAAGGCAAATGGCATGGGAGTTGAGCAAGGGCAATGCTACATCGATTCTTCTTCATATTGTATTAATGGAAAAAGAGAATAGTCATAATTAGATTTGAAACATATAAACGCAAAGGCAGAATGAAATGTATATGCTTATGTTTTTGTCACATATGGGAAATAACTATTGTCGCAATGTCTCAAGAAAGAAACTTCTTCCTCCCAATGAACTGATGTAATGACATCAATAGAGGGTTCAATTTCACTTAATTGAGGAGGCTCCACGATAAACACCTATGGCTTTTCTAGGTGATCATCTAATATGGCATATAATGTAAGCTTAGCTTGTGGCTACATATATTGCAATTTAAGTTTATTAATTTATCTAAACCCATAGGTATGAAACACCAATTAGAAAATACTACAATAATAAGGTCACCATTACTGCATATCCACTTAAGATGTTGGTAGCAGTATGAACAAGAATTGCTGCAACATCTTGAAGAAAGCTAAAAGTTCGAGTGCCCGAGCTATCTCTTATATCAACCTTGAAGAAGAATCTAAAAGGTCAAAAAAAGAATAAGGCGAACAATGTATCATATAATTGAGCATATCTTAACAATTTAAAGGTTAAATAATGTGGAAGGAATACCACAAAATATATACCTTTGAAAAGTTACATCTTGTGGATGTAGACATGTATAATACAGTATATTGACGTCAAATACATGATTACGGGAACACAAATGGCAATCGGGGCAAGATGCATGAACAATTGGGAAAACACTTTCGACGTAGAAAAAGATGCAATAATATGAAACCTGCAATTACACATATATTATAACACAATGGACAAGTTGGGTCAGTAGTTGTCAAAACAGATTATGTATAAAGTAGCACAAGAAGTCTAATACTACATTGTGAAGTAAATGATACATTATGCAATAGAGATTATTCGGTGAGCGTAATTCACTTAGCAATGAATAATTTCTCTACATTATAGATTCAGAATCTTCTCTGACGTATAAACTGTAAGCGTCGTTGAGCATGTCTATTATCAGCCCACCTAACACATGCATAAAATACAATTGAAAATAGTTATACATTTTAAATAAAATTTAGAAAATAATTGGTCATCACATATTTTATTAATGTGAACAACAATATCGGATTCAATATACCATCCCTCAAACTCTGAAGTACGTTCGATTGATGGATTAATTAGTAAGCGGCTTCTAGGTGTTGTAGAGAGCATAATTCCTGGGGAATATATTACAACATATATTAATATGGTAAGCAAAGGTAATGCGAAATGCAAGAGAAAATAGAATGCCATATGTAATTGCTGGAAATGATAACTAATATACACACCTTTGTACCCTCTTGTAAACAAACTAGATGCAAGCAGTACATTTTCAAAAAATAAATTATGGGAAAGATGGCCGCTTTCAATTTCAACAAAATCTCGCTAAAAGGTGAGTTTTAATGCATTCAGCCTACAAAAGAAAGAGTAATCTATTAATAGGATCTACTACGCAATTGAACATTTAAGCATTAATGACAACATAACAAAAGGCCGAGGTACAATTAGTTGGAAGCACATACTGCATATCACAAATGAGCACATCTCATTTAAGGGACCCAGCACGTGTCTTCTCAGTTGGAAAAAACAACTACTAAACCAATGATGTCTTCACAACAAATTAGGAAAGAGGCATGCACAGGGTGGTTGAATACTTCACAAAATCATAGCATACTATATTTACCTATTGTTCGTACATTGGGTTGTAAATGTACAGAGACATCAACAAAAGGAAGAAATGGTGGGAGGTAGTGGCATGGGATTGCATTGTATTTATCAAGCAAATCGAGTAATTGTCTCTTATGAGTGAAGAACAACTTCAGGTTGTTGTCCACTATTTCTTTATCGTTAGGTATGCTAGTACTCATTGAGAAACTAGAGAGGCGATGCACTCGATCAATTTCCAAAATAACCATCCACCTATAGTTTTCCTTGTCCATTATCATGCCTAAAATCTCGTTACGCCATCAATGCATAAGAACTATATTATTAATAAATTCAAATAAATAGTGAAAGCAAAATAATAGAGGCAATTGAAAAACCTTAGCATCCATAAAGGCAACCTTCCAAACTTCATAATTGCTATATACTCGAACACTTAGCGTCATCAAGCGTACAAAGGTGCATATAGACGTACTATAATAAGAGATGCCACTAATTCGCATAAAATCAAATGAGAGATATGTCGTCATGCGTATGAAGGTACATAATCAAGTGGAAAACGTAAGTCTAATAATTGACAAAATATGTCGATTAACTTGACCAAAGTGGCACCATAACCTAAAGCGAGTTATGCCGTAATACACATATAGAAAATAAATTGGATACATTAATGACAGCTTCAACATTTGTTGTCATTAATCACAAAACTATATGCCTAAATAAGTATCAACTAATGAGGAAAAATATATTCTTTATGGTTTTGTGGTATTATGTGAATATCATTCTGTTTACGAAAATTTTAAATTTCTTCTTAAGATGTAGAATATGAGACCATTTTTTTTAAATAAAAATGCCACCATAAAGCAGAATGATAATAAAGAGAGGTATTCTCACTAATGAGTTAAGGAAAAAAACACAAAAAATGGAAAATTTATGTACTTTATAATCCATGCAACATTGTTTATCCATAATGTATGCACTAATTAAAACAATAAATATAAGATATACATCCGCATTAATCACGATGAGGTACGTCATTGAAGATTTCTTTGTATACAACATTCTTGGTGACATTATCAGGGATATCACTCTTATTGCAAATTAAAAATTTTAATCTAGATAGGGACGTACCACGGAAAACTGCAACATAAAATTATCCTTGTGAGAAAACTGGTTTCGGAAGGTAGATGCCAACATGCTTGAGTGTTTGACTTGACTTTTGTTGATTGTTATTGTGAACGCCATTTTAATTGGGAATTGACATCTTTTTAATGCAAATGGTGTGTCATCTGCAGATGATGTCAAGCCAATACGTGGAGTAATCACTTTTTGCCTAATATTGCGACTAGTAATAATTCACACTTCCAAACGTTACCCGCAAGGTGTTCAACAATCCAGCGTGTCCCATTACACAACACCAAATGTGGATCAAGATTCCTTAACAAGACCACTGCGCACCTATTTTCAATTGAATTTCATGGTTGGGCAAGCCTGAGAAAGCTAACCCATGTAATATTTCCAGTAGATGAATGTCATCGATGTCGGATTGTTCACGGCTCTCCTGAAACATATCTGAACTCAAGTGTGTGTGACAACTTCCAGTAAGCATTCCTAAAGTTTAGGCGTTTAGTTGATCAACATCATTGTTTGTAGCCACAAGTATGCAATGTTCCTGCATGTAAGAACCATCGTTGTATCTAATAGATAACTTAGGATAAATTTTTGATATTAAGTTGTCCAAACCATGATTGTCATTTGGTATGAGGAATTGAGAAGGGATTTGTATCCTCTTGGCTTCACTCCCTTCTTGTAATGGTATACCTTCCAATTTGCCATTGCTAATACTCAAGATCCGCTTCGTAAAATGTCACAACCACTCATATTCATCATGGCATAAGTTTGGATCTCTAAGTCTAATGTTGATCCTTAAATGAATGACTGTGCAATAAGGCCAGAAATAGGATTTAGAAATTGATGCTGCAATTGTGTCTACTCTTCTACCTTTTGTGATAAAAGGAAGTAAAATTGCCCTAAATCGCCACCAAATACAAACAATTTTCCATCAAATGGTTGATGTTGATTGCCACATATATCTCTAAATGTATGGTCCACTGTCTTCAAAATGTGATGGTGCGTTATTGGTGCCTCATATTATATTACCAATGCTGTTTGAGTTATCAACTCAGCCAAATCTGAATGCTTAGTAAAGAAGCAATATGATGTGTCCATAATATTAATAGAGATCTTGAACATTGAATGAGCAGTTTTCCCTAAGGGTAATAATAACGCTGCTATTTCGGTCGATGCAACTGATAGAATAATTTTTTATTTTGAATGAATTGCAGCAATAGTAGCTTTTCAAACATAGGTCTTGCCTGTTCTGCCACTACCACATACAGAGAAGCATCCTCCTTAATTGGAATAATCCATAATAATAACATTTTGAAACATTTCCAGTTGGTAGGAGTTTAATGTAGGAATCAACAAACTTAAAGTAGCAGCTTCTTTGTCAATGTCATAATCTAGTTGCTCTCTAATTAACCAATTTCTAAGCTGTTGTGCGAAATCAGAAGAGGGCAATGGTATCAGAGGGGAGTCTTTCAGGGAATGGCTATTTCTATTCAGAATAACTTTTAATTCATATAAACCAAGATTTTTCCTTTGTTCAGTACTTAAATGTAAGTTATCATCCCGATATTCACGTTGCAATCATTGTTCCAAGTCATCAGTTAGGTCTTCCTAGTGACCTTCTTTACAATAAGTCAGGTTGTGTAATCTCATTGTACATAAGCACGGAGCAAAATATACTCCATAGCTACACCCCAGTAGCCTATATTGCTGCTTTTATAAGAGAATCAACCCATTCACTATTATCACTGACCAATTCCCATGCGCAGCAAGCTTCACGGAATGTAGGGTACAATGTGCCATGACTTGTTCTCAAGTCATCAAAAAAACGACCCCACGAATAATAGTAAGCAACATTCTCAAGTAATATCGCTCTCCTAAGTTAAGATTTGCATATGGTAGTCTTCTGATACATACCCGCTGTTGACATCTGGTCCACTTTTTGACACTCCTGTTCCAAACATAATACATCAGGAATTCAGCATATGTGCATTGCTTTGCTTGAGGGTCTTCCACATTGACTTGAAACCATGTCATAAGTATACTAATTCGTTGTTTAGAAATATCGAGAACATCATCCAAGTCATCATCCTCTTTGAAAACAATGTTATGCTGCAATGATACTATAGCATTTCAACAGATGGATATCGATGTGTTATTTCAAACTCAAATATTCATCACATGGCATCTATAGCTGATACGTATCTACCATTTAGGTATTTGGTAATCTTATCCACTTCTACATGTTGATTGTGGCCCCCTTCTCCATTAGGTTGATCATTTTCCTCAATGACAAATGTAGCTCGATCGGGACCTTTATGCATACATTTATGAAGGTATTTGATAACCTTCTTTTGTGCACAATGCTCAACATTGATTCGTGCATCATACTTCACACACAGATCACAGTTATATGGAATAACCCATTGATTATCGATCTAGCTGCCATTAATAGTAATCATTCTACCATTATCTCTACACTGATATCTAAAATCTCATTTTCTTCAATAGTTGTGTTAGTAAAGGTCTTTAAGTAGTTCTTTGTGCACATTGGTCCATCCATACAAGGAAGATGAGGATTAAGCATGCCGCAAGGCCCATGTATCATTTGCTTTGTAACAGTTTCATATGTAAGTAGATCTTCATCTTGATCAGAAGCTCGGCACAAATGAAGGCATCGATATCCTTAGAGCAAGTAGGTTTGCCGCCAGTAGCAAAAGTCAGGAGAATATGAGCATGGGGTAAACCTCATTTTTGGAATTCAATAACATATGTATCTATAAAATAAAAAACACATCAAGGCACCAAAGCTTGTAAGAGCATAGTGAAAAAAATTGTTTCCCAATTAATTTAGTTATGGTGACAATGTTGCACAAGTGCAAACGAACCTACAACAATGGTGCCAAAGAAGTTTTCTCCTTTAAACCTCGCATCAACTCCTACAGCCGTAATAAAAAGACACAGGCTATAATATCTGGCCTGCATTTGCATATTGTCATGGTTGTTCATCGAGTACTTCTCGTATTTTAGGCTAATGTGGGTTATATGTAACAATGAAGAAATCTGGGTACCCAATATGTGAACATATTACCATCGCTTCAAGAAAGTGTCTCCTCTTGTAATGCGGACCTCCAGTAAAAGGGGAAGGTAGGATGCACCTTCAACCAATGGCACTGGCATTGGATTTGTCGATGGTGATAGCATCTTCCAAACCAGTGCATAGTTCTATGTGCAACACGTTTTGGTGGGCCCATATGTAACGGTGACGTTCATGCTCAATAACAGTGTAACAATCGACTGCAAATTGAAGAAACAA
This sequence comes from Stenocereus thurberi, assembly GCA_002740465.1. Lineage (NCBI taxonomy): Eukaryota > Viridiplantae > Streptophyta > Magnoliopsida > Caryophyllales > Cactaceae > Stenocereus > Stenocereus thurberi. The sequence continues at coordinate 32,142 of NCQT01097465.1, forward strand.
TCTCCCTCCTTGAAGCACAATATTTACTTCATTAACCATGAACTGTATCCTGAATGCATAATATTAGAGCAATGTAACACCTTCACGGTGGCTACTTGACCTTTCAGCTAGTGGAATGCCGCGTACCCGTCCATCTGTTCCAAAGGGAAATAAGACCGGATATTGGAGGGTCATATAACAAGGATGGATCCCATATATTCGTCTTATATTGCCAGTAATATTCTTAATATTATATCAGTACCAACGGTCTCTACACCTCCACCTTCAACAATAAAAGCAGCAACTTCTTCAATAGTTGGTTGTATACATTGCGCCATGGCCTTGCATTGATGTTGCAAATGCACATATCATGAACATTATCAATGTCTATAATTTCTCTTGCCTGGCGAAATACTTGTACATATGTATTATATGTGTTTAACATTTGCTGTAAATTATCTACGGTGGATGAATTGAGCCCATTTAAATTGCTTTTCCTCCTAAAAGCATTGATTCTATTGCGAGATTCATCTTGCGTGTCATAAATATAGAGTTATGCAAATCTTGGTGCATGGCCTTCAAGTGGCATTAACGACTCAATTTTGTAATAACCCGACTCTACCCCACATTTATTTAATTAAATCATCTTTATTTATTTCATTAATCATATTTATTTATTTACTTTGTCATGTTCATTGACCAAATCACTCATGGTTAAAATCACGTTTATTAATTCAATTACACTGAATTTATGTATTTATCGAATTACTTTATGTCATTTACATTGTCCCTTTTCCTTTATCGTATCTAATCACCCTGATTGGGGGATATTTCATTTGGGTCCCATTTTACAATTTAAGTTTCATTAATTATTAATTCAAGTTTTGTTGATTGATTAAATATCGGGTGAATCGATAGTAGGCCTCGATAATTATGGTTTAAGAAATTGTTGTTGTTGTTGTTATTATTATTACTACTACTACTACTATTATTACTATTATTATTATTATTTTTTTTTATAACATTACAAAAATTTAATTTCAAGTTACGAAAATTCAATCGCATACGGGTCATTTTTCATTCCCGGGCCCAAACCGTATAAGCCCAATTTAGGCCCGACAAGTTGCCATTTGTTTTATTTAGTTAATTATCATTTTTTATGCCTAACTAGTAATTAGCAAAAGCTTCTTTTGGAGAGTGAATATAAACCAAGTATTCAGTTGCTTCATTTTACACCAAGCATTTGCTTCAAGACAAAAATATCAAGATTCCTCTCCCCTCTCTCACTCTACCTCATGGCTCCCTCCCTACAGCCACCAGACCAGCCCCTTTCAGCCACCGCTCTGCCACCACACAGCCACTAATCACCACCCCAACCACCACTCCCACTCCCACAAGCATCAAGGATCATTCACACTTCCTTTTTCCAAGCTCAAGTGAGTAAGTGATCTTGATCTTGTTGGTTTAGATTTTTATTTTAGTTTTGATTCTTGTTTTGATATTTGTGATCATTGATCATGATGTTTTGATAAGCAATAAGAGGTATTTTGGTGTGGATCATGGTGAAGTTGAGCTTGGAGCATGCTAGGGTTCTAAGATGATCATGTTCATGCAAACTTAAGTTAAAACCATGCTTATGAATTGATTTGTATATGATTTTGTAATCTTTAGTTTTCTTGATGATTATGATGATACTTTTGGTGATTTGGAATGATTTCAAATGAGGATTTATATGAAAAAGAGAGGAGAAAGTCGAAACAGTGAGGGCTGGAATTTCAGAAAAACAAAGTGGGGTTTGGGATTAAACTGGCAATGCACAACCCAACAAAAATTATCAATTTTGGTGGGTTGATAGTTCAGTGTGTTAGCTTTCAAATACCTCTTGAATCGCCTTAATCCGAATTCTGTGGAAAAAGTTATGATCGTTTTATCAAAACTGCATAGCATGGGATCAAAACTGACACACTTGTGTTTTAGCCCAATTTTAGGAACCCTATTGTGGGAATCACATTTTGTGTTGTAAATGAAGGTTTTTGGGGACTTCTTAATCTTTTCATATTGGGATCTCAAGTCTCCATTTGAGGCCTAGAATGAAAGTTATGAATTTTTGAAGTGAACTGAGCTGCTTGGATGTAAATCAGGTTGTTATTGTAATGTCTGGGCAGTGTATACTTGGAGGAAATTTCTAAAAATTTTACTGTAGATTGTCCATATTAGTTTTTAATTTTCTATAAGATTTCATGAATTTTGGTTGAGTATTTTGCGTTTGGTGATTTTTAAAAGCAATAATAAAGATTAAGTGAGATTGATCATGCACTCATTTTGTGTATTTTGGGTCAAGTAAGGTCATTTAAAGGAGAAATGAATATTCATGAACTTTCATGGGACTTTTACTTGATTAATGAGAAAGAAGAATACAAGTATACAATTTGAGAGCTTGTTTATGAGCTGTGAATCATTTATAGATTTTATAAAGAAAATACCAAGTTTAGTGAGCTTAATAACTTCTGTTGAGTTCAATGATTCATCTGGGGTAGAATTCTACATATAATGAATTTATGCATGAATTATGAATAGTAGGAAGAATTGTGACTTAAAAATCATATTTGTCAGACCACGTTATTGCAGTTTATGCTATTTTGAGCCAAGATATATCTCTCTTGGCCTCAAACCTTCATTACTTACTCAATTCAAAATGTATCAAGTATATTTATCAAGCCAATCTAGTGTACTCATTGTTATCTTCAACCAAGCTATACATCAGCGAGCCTTAAACTCGTATCAGCAACTTATTTCAGAAAAAGGCCATAACCATTCTCTCAATTATCACCATCAAGGCCTTTTCCCTTGTAATCTTATTTATCTCATTGTGGACTATTTTACTTTCAGTTATTTCATATCAAATTTAATTACTTTCATTAATTTAGTTTTGGAAGTTATATTGAAATACACAAGTTATGTATACTATTTAATTACTCAATTTCTGTTACACATACTTTTACTTACTCAATTATGCGAGTAAGGATTATTTACTGACTACACATACTTATAATGAAATTTATGAAACAGAGTTGAGGCCTAGTTATCGTTCTCATTATGCATAAGTGTTATCAAGTCAGAACATATTTATCAAGTCAGACGTCATTTTTTAAGACTCAAGGTACGTCCATTGTCTATATCTTCAGAAAGAAGATCATATTTATCAAGCTACAACTCTTAATGAGTTTATCAATGAATCAGTTTATACAGTGATTTGCCATTTAACTTGTGACCCCGTCAGTTATCATCTATAGGGCGTCAGCCTATCATCTACCCGCGCAGCTTCAGGCCAACTCTTGATCAGATTGGCAGGTGTATACCTATGTACAAATCATATCGGTGTAAGGGGTTCATATCCAGATAATAATGAGCAATTTAGTTTTATATTACTTTTATTTTCATTGTTGTCGCCAACTAAATAAATTGCAAAGACGGGTACCCATCAACAGTATTTCTATGCTCATTTTACAATATAGAAATGTATGTACTGAGTTTTTGCTCATATTTTCGAATTGTTTTCATGTTTTCTATTTTAGGTTATGAAGTATCACATGTTTCTCCATTTAGCAAGCCATTTTGGAACTCGTTAGATGCTCACAGTGGATTCAGCATTGCATGAATTTTGGAATCGACCTTAAAGTCAAGTTACTTGTGTGGTATGGAGTGTGAATTAGTACATGGTATGGTTGAACTATTATGGACTGTGGTCTTAAAGTGTTTCAGTTTAATAGAATTTGTGATTGTGATCACAAGTTGCAAGATTTAATGATTTCAGTGAGCCTTGTCCTTATTAAGACGGCGGTAGCGCCTTCCATTATTAAGTCTTCCGCTACAGTTTTCTGTAAATCATACCATTAGCATTTTGGGGGTGTTACAAATTTGATGATAGTTTTCTTCACTTGTACGGAATGTGTATGGTCCGCGACCATCCATTACACAGTAATTAATAGTTGCTCAAATCAAAGTGAAAGACAACATCGAGTTATAGATTTGTGTATTCTCCATAAAAGTTCTATCGTTAAACAATGAATTAAGAAGTGGCAGAGGTACACGTAAAGGAGTCAATCTAACCGGACCAAAGTGGGAACATAACCTAAACCGAGGTTCATGCTTTCTGCCGCCGCGTACCTTTTTATCATACCACATGGTCGCATTATAGTGAATGCAAGTAGTCATGGTTCTAGTGAATGTCCACCACTGTGTGAATCCTTTCACATATGTGTTCCTTCCTAATCATGAGAAATTGAAGTTCAATAGTCTGGCTTCTTCTTGATATCGCTGACGTTGAACGATATACCTAGGACAGTTGTCACCTCTACATCTCTTTGTGAACAACCTCCATCTAGCGTTAAGGTGAGCTTGATTGTATATCAACCACCTTCTTCTGGAGTTCGGGGCCATATTGTTCTCCTAGGAATCTACATATGTACATATATATATACACACACACACACACACACATATATACATCTACCT